>BQNB010021071.1:17891-64699 GCA_026074375.1 Tanacetum coccineum | reverse complement strand
TGAAATAATAGCAAGCCATTTGGCATGTTTTGAAAACATTTGAACTTCTACTCGAACTTCATTTACAGCCTCGTATCATTATCGAATGACATTTCTAAGACCGTAAATGTTATCGATTTTCAGAAGACACGCCATTATTACCTTTTTTTATATTTTCTCATTTTTTAATTTTTTTCTTTGATTTTTTATAAATTTTATATTTTTGTATTTTTGTTATTATGGTTTATAATATATATTTACATATGATACATGATATTTGAGTAGGTACTACCACTATTCATCAACTTCCTCTGCCAGTAGTTTGAGTGTTTCCGGCGTAAAACTCCGCATTCCCAGCTTGTCGATCAGAAATTCAATTCTTTCTCGGCCAAGAGCTTTAGTGAAGATGTCTGCCAGTTGATACTCCGTATTGACAAAGTAAAGTTCGATCACCCCATTCTCAACTTGCTCCTTGATAAAGTGAAATCTGATGTCTATGTGCTTTGATCTGGAATGTTGAACGTTGTTGCAGCATAAGGCAATAGCGCTTTTGTTATCACAGTACATTGGAATTTTGTTGAAACCAAAGCCATAGTCGGTAAGCTGTGATCTCATCCATAGGATTTGAGCACAACAGCCGAACAAAGCAATATATTCAGCTTCCGTACTGGATATCGCAACGCTTTTCTGCCTTTTTGATGACCAACTTATTAGTCTATCTCCTAGAAATTGCAAACTACCAGATGTGCTACGGCGTGTATCTTGACAACCAGCATGATCCGCATCTGCAAATGCTGTTAGAGCAATCGAAGAATCCTTCGGATACCATAGACCCCGATTAACGGTTCCTCTTAGATACCGAAAGATCCTTTTGACTGCATGTAAGTGCTTTTCGGTAGGCCGAGCCTGATACCGGGCACACATGCATATAGAAAATTATAGGTCAGGTCTACTGGCTGTGAGATAAAGGAGGGTGCCAATCATACCACGATAATATGATGGATCAACAGCTTTTCCTTCTTTATCCTCATCCAGTTTGGATTTCTCCACCATGGGAGTATCCACTGGGTCACAAGAATCAAAACCATATTTCTTTAAAGATTCAAGGGCATATTTTGACTGGTTAATAAAGATGCCTCTGGGACTTTGAGAAATCTGTAATCCTAAGAAAAATGAGATTTTGCCCATCATTGACATCTTAAATTTTGAACACATGATTTTTGAAAATAGATCACAAAGTTCAGGTGTAGATGCAGCAAAGATAATATCATCGACATAAATTTGTACCAGAAGTAAGTCCTTGCCGTCTCTGCGGATGAACAATGTGGGATCCACTGAGCCTTTGGAGAAGTCTTGGGATATCAGGAACGAAGACAACATATCATACCACGCGCGTGGAGCTTGTTTCAACCCATAAAGAGCTTTCTTTAGCTTATACACGTGATTGGGGTTATCTTTATCCACGAACCCATCTAGCTGGCTAACATAAACCTCTTCCCATATATTACCATTCAAAAACGCAGTCTTCACATCCATTTGATATACGACCATGTTCATATGAGCAGCAAATACGAGAAAAATTAGAAAAAATTTGTATAGCCTCTAATCTTGCAACCGGAGCGAAGGACTCTTCAAAATCGATTCCCTCTTCTTGACGATAACCACGAGCGACCAACCGAGCCTTGTTTTTCAGAATACCTCCTAACTCATCAAGCTTAACCTTATAGATCTACTTAAGAGTGATGACAAATGCTTTATCAGGAGGAGGAACAAGTTCCCAAACTTTAAGACGTTCAAATTCATGAAGTTCCTCTTGCATAGCTTTAATCCAACATGCTTGAGTTAATGCGTCTTTGTAGTTCTTAGGTTTGACTGATGTGAGAAAGTCATCATTGTAGCAGAATAAGGCTTGTTCATGGATTTGTAGTCGTGTGGAAATTGGTCTGCCGAGAGCACCGATTATATTCTCAAGTGGGTGATCCTTAGTCCATTTGCGATTGTGTTCAGAAACTTGGTGATCAGAAGGCACAATTGTATGAATAACATCCGATGAGGAGGATTGATCAGAAGGAACTTTTGGAATTGGAATACCAAAGTACGGATCATTACCTATATATGCAACTTCAATATCATGATTATCTTCTTCAACATCATGAGAAATAATAGGAGTTTGAGTTTCTTGTGTTGTAGGAGAGTTACTTGGTGATGGTGCATCTTGATCAACTGTAGTTGAGGAAGGTGAGCCAGTTGATACAACATGTTCATGTGCAACTACTTCAGGAATAGGAGCAATGACTTCTGGTGCTTGTAAATCAACATAGGGTTGGGGATTAAGTGACTCGTCAAACATTGGTTGAAACAACAAATCCCAGTCAGATCTCGAAGGTGGTACAAATGGTGTTGAAGAAGGAGGGTTTGGCACGAGTCCTGAACTGATTGTTACAGGAGTCATTTCATGAAGTGCGGGTCCTGAACTGCTGTGTTCAGAAGCCATCGCGGTCAGCTCATCAAAGTCAACATGAATGGTTTCAATTATTCGTCTGGTACGTCTGTTGTAAATCCGGAATGCTTTCTTCGTGGGTGCATATCCAATGAAAATACCAATGTCAGCCTTCGGTTGTAACTTGCCCAAATTCTCGCTATCATTCGTTGGGTAGCAGAGTGCACCAAACACATGTAGATACGATAGATCGGGAGGTTTGTCGTGTAAAAGCTCGTATGGTGTTTTACCGTGACGACGACGTATCATGGAACGATTTTGGGTATAACAGGCTGTGGCAACCGCTTCGGCCCATAGAAATAAAGGAGCTTTTGCATAAATTAACATAGTGCGGGCTGCTTCAATTAGCGTACGATTTCGTCTTTCAACAACACCGTTTTGCTGTGGAGAGCGTGCAACTGATGTTTCATGAGAGATGCCAACCTTCTCATAATATTCACGCAATGTCTGATTAACAAACTCAGTTCCATTATCTGTTCTGATGCGACGAACGGTTTCCTTAAGCCGTACTTGGATCATCTTCAAAAAGTTGATAATAAAAGCTGGAGCCTCATCTTTTGATCGCAAACATTTTACCCATGTAAATCGAGAGTAGTCGTCGACAATAACGAGGATGTACTTCTTTCCATTGACACTCGCGACACGCATTGGCCCACACAGATCCATATGCAACAGATAGAGTTTTTCTTGATTGGTGTCCTCAGATTTGGGTTTGTGGGGTTTCTTTGAACTTTTGCCTAATGCACATGCAGAACATAAGTGATCCTTTTCAAACTTGAGCTTAGGGAGACCTCGGACAAGTCCATGTCTTGCAAGATGATTAATAGCACCAAAGTTCAAGTGAGATAGACGACGATGCCATAACCAAGACTTGGTTTTAGACGCCTTTGACAATAGACAAATGGGAGAGGATGCCATCATATTCCCAAGTGAGAGTGTATAAAGATTATCCCCTCGAGATCCCGTCAATAAATCAACACCTTCTAGATTGCGAATGAAGCATGTGTGTTGACGAAAAGCCACTTCGAGATTGGAATCACAGAATTGTCCCACAGAAAATAGATTATGCCCAAGTCCTTCAACGTAATAAACCCTTGAAATAGTAACATTCCCAATCTGATAGTCTCCATAACCCATTATCTTTGCAACTTGATCATTTCCGAATTTGACTGTACCCAAGAATTTACTGATGAAATTGGTGAGCTGAGAGCGATCTCCGGTCATGTGCTTCGAGCAACCGGAGTCCAAATACCAGAGGACGATTTGGACAACCTGCATTCATTAAGAGAAGTAGATGGAATATTGGTTTTTGTGGATCCCCAGGATTTACTGGGTTCCTGTTTGTTAGCAGACATTGGTTTTATAACCTTAGTTTTGCTAACGGACTCAGTATTCTTATTCTTCCTAGGTTTCCTTGAGTATACCAATTTAACCACAGGTTTGGGTGATTCAGATTCTAGAACTATTGGTTTCCTAGAAGGCACTTCATTAGTAGTGGTAATCCTAGTTAAAGGGCACGCATTTCCTACAATAGTGAAGGTCCGACCGGTAGGTCTCCAAATATATCCTTTTTATTTTGGTCGTTTCGGACGTCAGGTTTGACGCGGCTTCGCGACCGTTAACCCGTTCTTGATAATCGTAAAATTTTACGAGCGTCACGTTATTATTTTTTTGATGTAAATTATTATTTTGCGATCCGTGTAGTAATTTGTTCCTTGTTCGAGCCAAACTGCGTTTTTAAAAGTGTACACATTTTTTTTAAATGTTTAAAAAAAAAAAAGAAAAAAAAAAGAAAAAAAAAGTGTTGGAAATAAAATTGCGTCTCGGAAGTTGTTAAGTCCCAAGTCACGGTTGTCGGTTTTTTTTACAGAAAAGTATGGTGTGTCAAAATATAACTAATAAAAGAGGGCGAAGGGATTTATTTTTGCCAAAAGCTCAAAAATAAGGAACTATTTATGGAATTTTACTTTAGTTTTTCATTTTATAACCAAAAATAAACACACATTTCTATATAGTCACTCACCACCACCACCGGAAACTTTTTTCGGTCACGGAAAACCCATCGCCGTGACGGAACCGCCGTGGTCGCCGGAAAAATTTACAGCAACCCGAAACAATTTATATTTTCGATACCAATCGTTTTTTTCTACGTTTTTTCCACTAAAATATTAATCATGCAATGAGTATTTCTCTAGTTTTGGATTGGTTCGAGTTCGATCGAAATGGTTGGAAAAACACTAGCCATTGGTGATATATAAATTTGTAGCAAGTGGGTTTTTTTTTAACAAGTTTGTGTTTTGTGTATTTGGGTACGGTTCGACCGCTGCTAAGGCGAGGAGGAAAAAGGAGCGTCAGATGTTTTGCTCCGATCTAGTTATTAAGCTTTGTGAGTATTTTATACTAGTGTTACTTTTATTTTTATGATTCGATCGATTATAAAAATATTTGATGTGATGAAATCGGAGGAACTTGCGCTAGATTGTGGTGATATTGAGGATTGAGCAGATAAGGATATCGTGTTTAGGTTATTTTAGATATGTTGTGAATTAATTTTTGGTCGGAAAAATAGTTTTTTGAGCGTTTTCGGTAAAGTTAAATTCGGACAGGCAGCTTTGACCGAATTACGATGTTCCGAGATTTTATAAAAATTGTATTTTTGATTAGGAATTATGAAAGAGCTTATTTTTATGTTCGTTTCTGGTAATTCGAAAAGTGTCCCGTAACTCTTAATAACGAAGAAGTTATGGCCAAAAGAAGTTTGAATTTTTATAAATTTTGTTTCAGCTATTTATAGAAATAATAGGTTCTGTCCAGATTTTCAATAGGCGTTTTGAGCACTTTCGAATCCGTTTCAGCCTTCCGGCGAAACACGAAAGTTGTCCGGAATGATGTTTTCTATAAAATCTCTTTTTGGTCAAAGTCACGAAAAATGTTGAGTTAAGCGGGGTCAAAACCCATGGTCAAAGTCTGTGTTTTTATTAAAATAGTCAAGTTCCTGCAGAATCTTGCGGGGGCGTTTTGGTCATTTTCTGTCGAGTTTCGGGTCTCGGCTAAAACTAAAAAGTTGTACGGAAATTCGTTTTGCATAAAAATTTCTTCTTTGACCGATGTCTGTGAAATGTGAATATAGGAGTCGTGTGTCGCGGGGTCTAGATTTGGAGTAATGTAAAGTAAGTATAAAGTCAAAGAAAGTCACATATTGACTTTAAAAAGTCACGGGTTAATACAAGATTATTGAACGTTTATAAAAAAAATAATATATCGCTATTATCTTTTACGAATATTACAAGTTAGACTTAACGGAGTTTATTTGAACGGATTACAATTATAATTAATAGTAACTTGGGTAATATAAGGACATGATCCCGATATGGGTAATTAATTAACCAAATGAAAGTCAAAATTTCGACGAGATAATTAAATATTTTACAAATATAATTGGATGCCGAGACTTACCAAAGATGGTAACTTTCCAAATGTGGTAACTTTCCTAAAATAGAAAGTATTCGCTTAAGCGATGTATGATATAAATAAAAGAAGGTTTCAGCATACCTCATATTGTGGGATTTAGGATTAAGGCGCAAGTGGATTTTCATCACATGTCGTATTTTATACGACTTCTATCGTTTGCGATGTACGCATCATTCGGTCGTACTTTATTATATAGTAATCGAGCGACATAATTATAGGTCGCGGTCGAGTTCGTTATCGGTGACGCTTCGTGATTGATTGATTATTGATTGTGGTCTTCAATCAAGGTGAGTTCATAGACTCAACTTTGCTCTTTTAATGATTGTTTTCGTAATTATTTTCGGGGTGAGAATTTTTTTTTTTATACCATGCTTGTTTTACTAAGTAAAATGTTCTTTTTACTACTTAAGCGTTAATATGAATTGTTTTCACTAAAGCTTTGGCCTTGCGTATTACTTGATTTTTGATAATTGTTTGATAAATGGTGGTTTACCATTGGAATTATTGAACGATTGAATTGCTTACTAATGGTTTGAGAACATTGTTTTATCTATTTACAATAACCGTGTTGTTTTGAAAACCATACTTGTTTTTAAATGGACACAAGTGCTTAAGAGTTTGCTTGTCCCGTTATGTGTTTATCGCTATGAGTAGATATTGCCAAAGTCCCCAGATTTGAACCGTTTTAAATTTTTCCTATTAGTGGGGGAAGCGCAAATACATTTAATAGATCTTTTGGGTTGGCAAACCGCCCGTCTGAGTGGTATGGATCTGTTGAATAACTTGAATCACCTGTTTAGGACGTTTTGTATTGAGAGGTAGGTATCTGGCAATTGTACCTTGTATGGGGCAAAATTGTTGAGCATGTGAGAAAAAGATATATGCGACAGTTTCAAGGCGTCGGTGTCATGGGCTCATGGCTGATATTGTGGAATATGATTTAGCAAATACACTGATGTATTGATGTTGGTTTTTGACTAAAAGGCTTTGGTCCATTATAAATATTACTTGATTATTGAAATCCCTATTTGGATTTTTGGAAATAATGCTTTGAAAAAATAAAAAATAAAATAAAAAAATAAAGGGTTTGTTACGATACTTTTCTTAAGGAACATATCAATTTGAATTATTTCAATGCGGTTTTGCTAAAACTATGGAAATTCACCAACATTATTGTTGACGTTTTTGCATGTATTTTCTCAGGTTATTATCTTGCTAGCTGAGCATTGGGAGCATTCGAGACGCGTGGATATCAAAACTATAAGGACTTGGTTTTCTTCACATTCGATAAATGTTTTCTTTTATTATACAAATGAGTCACGTTTGAACTCATGTAATCTTGTTAAATTATAAATTGTTGGGACCTAAATTTACTCTGATTTATTTAAACCGAATGTGACATTTTATTAAACGTCTCTTTTGAGGTCGTTTTCTGTAACTTGTGTGTATGAACTATGAAGTTAGACCCCAAGTGGTTTTCCGTGCGTGTTTGTTGATTTTGGGGGTGTTACAGAATGGTACCAGAGCACAGGTTGTAGCGAACTAGGTCATTTTACAAAAACCTGGACTACAACTATTTTCGGAAATTTTAAAAGTCCTTCCCCATTGTCCGGTATCTGCGCGCGCTTGCTCCCAGGTAACTTATATGCTCTATTTTGCACTTTTATTGCTATTGCATGAATAAATAGTATATAATCCTTGATTATGATTTTGCTCTCCAACGTCCATCTTATGACGTCATATTATTTGCCTTATATCAGTCGGTTTTATATATATATTATATATATATATATATATATATATATCATTATATATATTGACCACTCCGATTATCGCGTACTTCTTGTTTCTTATTTTCTCCTTCGAACGTTAATACTAGTATTATATAAGGATACTCGTACGTATATGGGATAATTTCTTATTGAATCCTTACGCTTATCTTTGGGATCCACCACCACTCTATATATATAATGGTAATGGTATATAAGTGTCGACTATTTTCGGTCACTTACGTTTATATTTGGGATCTTTTGAGTAAAATTGGTATAATGTCAAAATTTTATTGAAGTCAGTAACATTGGTATTTTGTTGGGTAAAGTAACATACAAGGGTATGTGGGGCTTTTGGATGGAGCCGTAAACTCCTCCGAATAAGTAGGTACGGCCCCAAATTTGTTAAAATCTAGTCCAAATGGGTGGACGGCAGCTGATTGTGTGGTTAATGGGAAAATTTGCTTAAACCTACTGTGTTTCTGTATCATAAATGACATAGTATATACCTTAGGTCCTTTTGGCGAGGTAGATGGATGCCAACTCTTCGGGATGAGTCGATATAAGACCAAAACCGTTGGGGGGTAAGACTTAGTGCGAATACCCATAAATTTACTAGCAGATTGTTTGTACTAAATTGGTATATGTTTTGAATTGGAGGGGGGTTGGGGGGGGGGGGGGCTATTGGGGTTTATGCCTATGGGTTGAAGGGTACATCATGTGGAGGACATGTGGCTCTTTGGGTTAGAGCCTGAACCATTCCGAGGATGAATGGGTTTACGACCAAATAATGGTTAAAATAACAAAAATTTGTGCTAGACTTTCAAATTTAATTTTATGAACAGAATTTTTCATACTAAGTCCCTATTTTCCTAAATTAAAACATTAGGATTTAGTAGAACTTAAACATGGGGCTTTTGTTTGGATGTCACAACCGTTTTGTTAGGAATTTCATGAAAAAGTTCATCGGAACGGTTAGATTCGGGAATGACCATTTTGGGGCTATCATGGGTTATGGAGATTACGTGATTGGTGACAGTGTGATCTCCAGGGTAAACTATGTGGAAGGACTAGGACACAATCTTTTTTCTGTCAGAAAATTTTGCGATTTAGATCTTGAAGTTGCGTTTCGCAAACACTCATGTTATGTCAGGGATGTTAATGGTGTTGATTTAATCAAAGACAATCGTTGAACCAATCTATACACCATTTCTGTTGACGACATGATGAAGTCCTCTCCTATCTGTTTACTGTCCAAGGCCTCAAAGAACAAATCGTGGTTGTGGCATCGTCGGTTAAATCACTTAAACTTCGGTACCATCAATGATCTTGCTCGAAAAGATTTAGTGAGAGGCCTACCTAGGTTGAAGTTTGAGAAAGATCATCTTTGCTCAGCTTGTCAACTTGGAAAAAACCAGAAATATTCCTACAAACCCAAATCTGAAAACACCAACTTGGAAGTTCTTAATACCCTTCATATGGATTTATGTAGACCCATGCCAGTACAAACAATTAATGGGAAGAAATACATCTTAGTCATCATTAACGACTATTCTCGGTTTACTTGGGTTAAGTTTTTGAGATCGAAAGATGAAACCCCAGAGTTCGTCATCAAATTTCTGAAGCAAATACAAGTCGGTCTCAAAAAACTGTCAGTTACATCCATACCGATAATGGCACAAAATTTGTTAATCAATTTCTGACTGAATATTATGAAAGTGTTGGCATTTTTCACTAAAAATCAGTTCTGAGGACTCCGCAACAGAACGACATTGTCGAAAGATGGAACCGTACTCTTGTAGAGGCTGCTAGAACAATGTTGATATTTTCCAAGGCCTCGATTTCTAATTATGGCAGAAGCTGTTCTAACTGCTTGACTACACTAAAATCAATCCCTATTCACACTCGTCATAACATAACTCATTATGAGCTAGTGCATGATAAGAAGCCTGATCTTAAATTTCTTCGTGTTTTTGGTGCTCTCGTACCCAACAAAGACTGTGAAGACCGTGAAAATTAAAGACCTACATCAGCTATGGAATTTTCGTCGGTGTATGCACAAATAGGAAGGGATCGAATCAACAACAAAAGAACCTACGAATCATAGAAACAATCTCACAATGCAAGTGATGAGGCTGGACTGAGCCAATAGCTCCTATGCACATCAGTACAGGACCCGAGCCTATTTTGCTGACGCCTGGACAAATCAGTTCAGGGCTCGTACCAGATCCTGTCCCTGCAGCTCCTTATGTACTACCCACTAATAAAGATCTGGAAATTTTATTCCAACTGATGTTTGATAAATACTTTGAAACCCCAGGTGTTGAAAGACCGGTCCCTCCTGCTCCTGCAGTTCAAGTTCCAGTTGTTTCAGCCGGCACACCTTCTTCTACAATAATTGATCAAGATGCACCATCAACAAGCTATTCACCGTCATCATTCGTAGTACAACCTCCTATCTCACATCAAGGTGTTGCAGCTGGACCCACTATCGAAGACAATCATTTTTCTCAAGTTGACAATGATCCCTTTGTTAATATGTTTGCTCTAGAACCTATCATCTGGGGATGTCAGTTCTGCTGAATATACACAAGCTGTTCACACACACAATCATCTCAGAAAATGGTCAAAGGATACCCATTGGATAATGTAATCGGTAATCCTTCTCATCTGGTATCCACCAAAAAATAGTTAGCTACAAATGCCCTGTGGTGTCTTTATAATTCTGTATTGTCAAAACTCGAACCCAAGAATGTTAAGACGGCTATGGATGAAGCTTGCTAGTTTGAAGCTATGCAAGAAGAAATCCACGAATTTGATTGGCTTTAAGTATGGGAATTAGTTCCAAAACCAGAATGTGTTATGATAATCGCTCTCAAGTGGATTTACAAAGTAAAGCTTGATGAGTATGGTGATGTTTTAAAGAACAAGGAACAATTAGTAGCGAAGGGATATCGATAAGAGGAAGGTATCAATATTATTTTTTTTGCTTTCAACTTTGGATTTTGGTTCAAGCCATGCAAGAATGAGAGTCACGAATTTGATCGACTTTAGTATGGAAATTAGTACCTCGTCCGACTTTTCAAGATTATTGTATCATTAGATTTCAAAGATTAGCTTGATGCGTACGGTGATGTTCTGAAAAACATGCTAGGTTGGTGGCACCAAGGTATATCGAAAGAGGGAGTATTGACTTGAGGAATCCTATTGCACAGGTTGCCACGCATCGAGGTATAAGATCTTCATGTCAATGGTCGGCAGTAGAAATTGACCATCTATCAAATGGAATGTCAAGACAGCCATTCTTTATGGCGAATTGATGGGAGGAAGTTCTTGTTTGTCCAACCATAGAGGGTTTTGTTGATCCAGATCATACGACACATGTTTATCGTCTAAATAAAGCTCTGTATGGTTTAAAGCAAGCTCCTCGGGCGTGGTATGACACTTTGTCATAGTTTCTTCTAGACAACAAGTTTTTCAAAGGTGTAGTTGACCCAACATTATTCACTCGGAAAACAAGCAAATATATTCGTACTGTTTAATTCTAGGTAGGATGTATCATATTTGCCTCGACCGACCCTAAAACATGTGACATATTTTCCAATGAGATGAGTTCAAAATTTCAAATGTCAATGATGGGACAAATATCTTTTTTCTTAGGATTACAAGTTTCTCAAAGTCCCAGAGGCATTTTTATTAATCAATCAAATTATTTTGCTCTACGAAATCGTAAGAATTTGGATGGATTCGTGTGACCCTGTGATACCCTAATGTGGATTCGACTTAATAACTGGATGTGGACCCCTTAGGGGATTCCCAGTTGACCCAACTCGGATTTTGTAGTATGGTTCGGCTCCTATATACCGCACTGCAGCAGGTCCCGACCTTGTATTCGCAGTATGCATGTGTGCTAGGTATCAGGCATCGCCTACCAAAAAGCACCTTGAAGCACTTAAACGGGTCTTTCGGTATCTCAAAGAAACCATTAATTAGAGACTTTGTTATTCAAAAGACACCGTTATGGCACTAACGGACTATGTAGATGCGGACCATGTAGGTTGTCAAGATACACGAAGAAGTACGTCAGGAAGTGCTCAGTTCCTTGGAGATAAATTAGTCAGCTGGTCCTCAAAGAAACAGAAGAGCAATGCGATCTTTACCACGGAGGCTGAATACATTGTCATGTCTGGATGCTGTGCTCAGATATTTTGGATGAGGTCACAGCTAACAGACTATGGTTTTGCCTTCGATAATATTCCCCTGTATTGTGACAACCGCAGTGCTATTGCTCTATGCTGCAACAATGTCAGACTCCAGTCCAAGCACATTGACATCCGACACCATTTCATTAGAGAGCAGTGATTCAGGCTAAACTACACCTTAAAATATATATAATATATAATAAAATATAAAATATATATAGTAAGAATAGTCTAGAAACAAAATCAATAAAACCGAGAAGTAGTATAGAATGTTCTCGGGTCGTTTATCCCCAACGAGGCTGTGCTGGAGAATCGATACAGTCGGAAGATTGGAGTTTGAATGAGAGAAATGATTTGAGAGTGTGGAAAGCTAAGTTAAACAATGACAAATAAAAACGATTAAGAAAAACCTAAAAATTATGAAATTAAGCTGAAAAACGAGAGCACGAATCCCGAACAAAGGGTCAAAAACCTAAAATCTTCAAAATTACCCCTACGGAGAAATTTTTGCTTCTAAACTACTCTAGGGGATTAATAACGAAGAATGAAAAAGACTAGACTGAAAACGGAGGTCGTTTGACCCAAAAACGAGTCAAGACAAAAACCGCACCCGAGCCCCGTTCTTTAAAAATCAAAAAGTTACAAAAATGACCCTACGAAAATTTTTGTATTTTTTATGAATTTTTTAAACTTTTAACTAAATTAAATGATAAAAAATACTAAACTACTTCTAAAAATTCTGAAAAATTTACTAAAATTACTTTACACTAATACTAACCTACGAAAAATAAGAAACCAAAAATTTGCTTATAAATAAGCCCGCAAATAAGCTGAAACAGCTTATAGCTTATAAGGGTTAAAACACCCTTATATAGCTAACCACTTGGGACTTTAATGAAAAAGTCCCAAGGGCGCAGCGGTAAGTCTTGTGTTATAAAAGGGAGGTGTACGAGGGTAGAGGCCCGGGTTCGAGTCTTGCTCACCCGGGTCACCCCTTGTCTCCTCTCTTTTTTTTTTGAAAAACTTTGTGAACCAAAGTTGTTAAGCTTAATGAGCTTAACAATTTTCAAAACTACAACTTTTTGTAAAAGCTTATAAATAAGCTTAAAAAGAGCTTTTTAAGTCGACAGTTTGCTTAAACTAACTTAAGGCAAAATGGTTTTTTCATTTGAACTTTTTGGACACTTAAGCTAGGACTTGAACTAATAAGCTAAATGAATTATCTAAACTTAAGCTAAATAAGCACCTATGAAGTAAAATCTATAACTAAATAAGCTAAAAAAAGGTTAAACTAAAAAGACACTTAACAAAGCTTACAACTTAAACATTGCTTAATCTATTGGGCTGTTAACACAAATAATTCAAGGAAATGGCAAATAAGCAAACACGGCTTAACACACTAACCTAATTAGTTACTAGGAACACAAATAAGCAACTGAGTTAAGCTTGATAAGCCAAGAAGTGGCTTAATTCACACAGCAGTACTAACCTTGGGAGTTAGTACTGTTGGTGAAAAATTTAAGCTAGAGTCACACTTTTGGCTCAAAAATAAGCAACAAGAAGAGCTTTTTAAGGTCTGAAACTAAGGGAGCTTAACAAAGAGCTTATTGGCTCTTAAGATAAGCTAAAAAGTATGCTCAAGGTAAACTAAATAAGCTAATTAAGATGGCTTTAAAATTACCCCTAATCACCCAGGGGAGAATATGTAAGACAAGGGCTTAATTTGACAGCTTATTTTAAGCTGTCAAATAAGCTCAAAATTAAAAGCAAAGTTAAAACAGATGAAGAACACTAGGAAATGGACTTGTGCACAAATTTTAAGCTTCCAAAAACCATTTAAAGTTGCTGATTTTTACTCTTGAAAAAGGGCTTTTTTGCTTTTTAAAAAAAACTGGACACTTAAAATACTTTGGTTTAGTTTAGTTTTGACTCAAAAGTCAAGTGCCTCATAGGACTTTTGACAGCTTGTTTTAACACACAAATGACACACTTTTGACACCACAACTTAAGTTGACAATGGCTTATCCAAATAAGCCATTGATTCCCTCTTTTAAAACCACAGTTTGAAAGAACACTTGTGAAAACTTGAAAAACAGGTTTTGACTAAAAAGCTTAAGAAAAACAGACTTAAATAAGCTCTAATACTTAAGCTAAATCTACCCATGTAACCCCAACCCATACCACACCATTTTGACCCGTTTTCATGCTTAACCCAAACACCCCTTAATATTTTAAAAGTGACTTTAAAACACACAAGAACTGTTTTAAACTTAAAATTTTTAAAGACTACTACTAATTAAGCAATATTAAGCAATAAAATTATGAGAGGCTAAACAAATAAGCACTTTTAAAGACTGTTAAGCTAGTGACTTAAATAAGCTCAATTAGGCAGTTTTCAATCAAATTTGCATGAAAATGGAAATGAAAGCACTAAAAGGCATACTTAAGCATTAATGAGCATAAATAAGCACAAAAGAACATTAATAAGCTAAAAATAAGCTAATAAGCAATGCTACAGTAACTGAGGTAAAAAGAAAACTTACAGAAGTCCAAATGAATAAGGTTCTAAATCCTAATTCCTAACCCCTAGTCCTTTGTTTCTGAATGTATTTGAACCCAAGGCCTCTTCCAGGTTTAGACCATGCTTCCTTTTGCTTATCAACAACAAAAATATAAATAGCTTTTTGGACAGAATTTAGATAGAACTTTAATAGCTTTTCATTAACTTTTTAAAAAGAGTACAAAGAACTTGCAATAAGCTATAAATAAGCTGAAAGAAACATAAAAATGACTTAATTTAAAGAAAGATAAAGACTTCTACACTACTTGCTAAATTCGGCTCACATAGCCTCCTATTTATACTAAGAGCTAAGTCTTCAGCCCTTCTTTCTTGTGTTTCTTCTGTGAGAGACTTCAAAGGCTAATCCCAGCCATCCATGGTCCTTGTGCTTCTTTTAAATTGATCCTAGCCACTGATTCGGCAAAAGTTATGGAGAAAAGTGAGATTGCCAACATGGCAAGGCTTTAGGGCTGGTGGGAATGATAGTGGAGGAGGGGGGAAAGGTTTATCCATGGTGGAATTGGGGTTATGGGACAAAAACGGGGTGGAGAAACCCGTGACTTGTTTGGGGGGGAAAAATGGGCAGGAAAAGCTGTTTTGAGTTTAACAGGGAAGGGTTTGGTGGTTTGCCAACTTTGGCCCCTCAAGGTTATACGGAGTTTTGCAATGTTGGTCCTTGTGGCGATATAAGGTTGAGGGTTTGGCAGGAATGCCCCCTCAACCTTATAACTCTTATTGCAAACATAGTCCCTTTGGTAATACAAGTATGGGGACTTGGCAGTTTTGCCCCCCCCCACTTGTTACTTCAAGTAAATTGCAAAATCAGCCCTTGTAGTCTTTTTCTTCTTGTATTACACTTAGGGATTTGACATTTTTGGTCCCTTAAGTTATATTTCTTCTGATTTTGACTTCCTCTTGACTTTGACTTTGTCGGGGTTGACTTTGACTTTGACTTTTTGACTTTCCTGTTGACTTTTTGACTTGGTTGACTTTTTGGCTTCGATTTGGCTTCGTCTTTTCACACTTTTCCATTCCGTGCCCAGTTTTGTCGTTTTTGGCTTTGTTTTTCGTCCTTTTCTTAGATATCCATTCCTGCACAACACAATTAGCAAAACAAGCATCTCCCGAACTTTCTTCAGATAGAAAGGTTTTTCAAAACCGATAGCTTGTTTCGTGGAATGATCATAACAAATTTTGGATTTAGTCATCATATGAACAGTTTGCGCAGATTGACCTCTTTTGAAAATGATATTATCAAGTTGCTTAATTTTCTTTTCTAAAGTAATTTCTCTATCAATATTTTTGTTTTCTTCCATTTTTAAATCATTTTTGAGATCAGAAACTGTTTTTATTAAAGAATCTTTTTCTTGCACTTGTTCAGAAAGAGTTTGCTTAAGACGTACAATCTCGGCATACTGTTCATTTGATCCTGAAAAACTGTTCTTAACATTTTGTATTTCTTTCAAATCTTTAACCTCTTCTTTGTAGTCAAAGCTTTATTGGCACTTTTATATTCCAGATTAACATTGGTGCAGTTCATCACTTGGGTATTTAATTGTTCAAACATAGATAATATCAGGACATCTTGTTGAGCAGAAGAGTTAGAATTCTGGACAGTTTCCTGTTGTGTTTCACTCAGATACTGAGAATAAGGAATGATATTGCTATCACTGGTTATTTCAGTTTCTGTCTGATTCACATCATTAGACTGTTCAGAATACGTCATTATCTGCTCACTTTGATTGATTAAATCATAGGTCAGATTATCCGGATTGTGTACCTCAGTGAGTGCATCTGAGCCATTCCTGGAAAGATTCGCCATAAGAGCAATCTTGGCTGAGTTAAGTTCATCACAATCAGAGTCATAGGCATCCAAATCATCGGCTTGATAAGCAGCATTGTGGGTAATGACAGTCTGAGAAGTTTGAGTGTCAGAAAGTCCTGGATCTACCAAAATTGCTATTTCTTCCTTTGTTAAAACTTGACCACTTGCTTAAGCTTGAACCAGCAACACTTTATCATTGAACCACGTTTCATCCTTTTCCTTTTTGGCTTAGTACACTTCTTGGCAATATGACCTCCCCTTTGCAATTATAACAGATGACAGTCTGTTGTTTCCCTGTGTTGCTTCCACTTGCTCCAGGTGTGTATTTTCTCGTTGTTCCAGCAGCATAAGTAGTTTGTCTCCCCTGAACGTTGCACGTTCGTTTCCATCATAGTATGGTAGCTTGTTGTCGAGGGTTTGACGATAGTCCTTAGCTGATTGTTGGTTATTAGGATACGGATGTGACAACAGCACGTTCAAGGATGGGACATCATATGATTAATTGATCAATTGGATCATCCACTTTCTGGAACACTGGAACAAACTGACTAGAGTCTGGGTGCGGAAAATTCAGGTTGTTGCTATGTAGGCGTGGGAGCATATTCCAATTGTGGGATTGATGGTTTGGAGAATAAACGTTGTGGTGAACGGTGGAGTAGGACTCATTTGATGGATAAGTAATTGAAAGAGGTGTTGATTGATTGGTTGTGAATTGTTGAGATTGATAAGGTGTAACAAACTGTGAAGTCTGATATGGTGAAACGTGAAGTTGAGATAGAGACTTTGGGTGAGTGTGTAGATGAGATTGATAAGCTGGCTGAGTTAATTGGTGGAGATGCAACTAAAGCAGTGGTTCGGAGTCTGTTGTGCTATGCATCATATGAACTTAATTTGCATGTCTTTCATGTTGTTGCAGGTAAGCATTTGAGTGAGCAACTTGGTAGTGTGCAAAAGTCTTTGACAATTTAACTTCAGTAACAAAATTTGTTCCATATCAGGAAGAGTGTTTATGACTTGGGATTTTTTTTTTGTTTAACTGAAAATGCTCCTTTGGATTCGTAGACAGATGTGCATTTCAATGAGTACACGGGAGTGAACTCAAGTAGTACTATTGTTAGCGTCTCTCCTTTCTTGTATGTGAACTTATCGAATTCATCATACTGCTTGCAATCACGTTTCTTGTTGTGTTATGAGTTCTTGCATTGCATTTATTCTTCTCCCAAAGATCTTTTGCCACACGATGTTGACCTTACTAAGAGCATAGTTTTCAGTTGGTAGGCCTTGGAGAATGCTGTTATTGCTTTGTGTCAGATTTCTGCTTGAATGGCTTCAGCTAGATTCAGTTCAAACTTTCGATAGCCTTGTTACTCCATCCTCAGTGTTTGAGGCCAAACAAGTGGTCCTTTTTCAACGAAGCAGATCATTCTTCCATGTGGTCTATCATCATTAACATTCCATATGCTTTTCATGATATCATACAAGTGTTTTTCAGCATCGGTGGTTTGTTGTCTCCTCCTAAGGATGGTGACTTATCCGCAAGAGTCGTATTTGTGGTATTCAAAAAGATTACAAATTGAATCGATCAGTTGGTAGAAAGAAATTGTGGTTTGGTTACGTTGATTGTTGAGTCGTGAATGAAACTACACGGGGATCAATTATAGACAATAACCGGGGAAAACAATGTTTGTTTCACGGGATTTTACAAGTCAAAGAAAAGAACCGTTTATAATTTAGAAATGAGTTTGTTAAGTTTAATTTAATTTGTTTCTCTAGTTCGGTTGACAAAAGTACTGGTCTCGGTTCTGTCTAGTTCGTTGTCCACTAGTTCGGTTAGCTAGTTCGAGGTTGTCATGATTCGGTTCGAGCTAGTTCCGGTCCCAAAGTAATTAGATCGTTCGGTTCCAAATAAGAGTGGCCTAGTATCGAGTTCCCAAAGTAAAAAAGCTCGTTCAGTTCCCAAATAGTATAGCTAGTTTCGGTTCCAAAGTATACAGCTCGTATCGGTTCCCAATTAGAATAGCTATTTCTGTTCCTAAAGAAAACAGCTAGTTTAGGTTTTGCTTGTTCGATTCCAAAAAGAGCGACTCGTTCGGTTTCCAAAACTATTGTAATCTAGTTCTGTTCTCCTGTTCGGTTCAACACAAAGGATCTTGTTCGGTTCCAAATACTACGAAACTCTAATTTCAAAACTCAAAAGACACGTTTTTAATGGTTTTTAGCAAAAAAATTCTTGTACAACTAGTGTTAATAACCCTATAAGGAACAATAATAATGGAAGTCTTTAAGGTTTTTAAGCAAAAAATTTGAATCACTATTTTGCCTCTTAGTAAAGGTTTTGAACACAATATCTAACACAAAAACTAAACACACACTCCATGTCTCGTGATAACCAATTGTAGAAATCTGTAAAATTTTTGATCAAACCCAAGAAACTAGAGTGTAGATGTGGGTTGTGATGTTAGAGAAGATTGGATATAGGAAAATAGGAATGAATTGTATAAATTGGTATATGGAAAATGGAACAAACCACCCTATCAAAGGATAGGAGAGGGGCCTTATTATAGTTTATATGTGGCCGGGCCCATGGGTTCTAATGGGCTTCCCATGGGTCTTGGGTCGGACTAGATTACTAAATCTAATCATTACCAAGTATAGCAGTATGATTAATTTTATAGTTGTAATCCTATTGTATATCACTTGCTGACTGATTATTTCATGAATTTACTATCGGATCAGCTTTTAAAATGGAAGGACTAATATGCCATGTCAATAGCAGGTTGTTAAATACAAATTGGAACTATTGGTTTGAGTGATCCTGTAGCTAGACCCGAAATGGCTTACATGGTAAATTGCAAAGTTTAATAAGAAGGTAATGACTTATTAAATTAAGTGATTTGGTTAATGCATTTTAATTTGCCTCTTAATTAAGAGAGAGGGAAATTTGTGTGTCTCCCAATTAAGAGAGAATAAATACTTTGGGCCCCAAATTCATTCAATAGGAGGGCAATAAAGGAAATGTAAACACTCCATTTACTTAATATCATATTAAATTAGATTTGCTCATATCTTTACAACTATTGATTCGATTGAAAATTAAATAATGGTATGTGTCCGTATATTGTGTCGTCGGTTAAAAAAAAAAGTGCACATGCACCGTATCATTGATCTTCTTTGGTATGTGTTTAACTACACATACCTTTGACCTTTAAAAACGAACTTAAATGACTAAAAACGTACCAAAAATACATTGTATTTGTATGTTTTGCATTTGTATTGTGTGTACGAAACGGAAATTAAGAATAAGACGCAAAAACGAAGCCAAAAACGACAAAACCAGTGCATGAGAACGGAATGAGCGTGAAGCAAAAGTCAAATATCAAAGCCAGTCAAAAAGACAAAAGTCAAATAAAGTCAACCCCGACAAAGTCAAAGCCAAAGCCGAAAAACAAAGAAATACTTAACGGGCCACCCGTACCCATCTAATGGGCCTAGGCAGCCGATTAAGTCACTTACTATAAGCCTTGTAAACCAAATGGGCCCAAATTTCCCTTTACCCCTTTATAATAAACTCGGCCCAAATTCAAAGGAAAAGCCCAAGTACCCTTTAACAGCCGTTAAGTCCATATCCCTTAAACCTTTTTACGCTGTTAGGTCTCAAGACATTCTTTGCATTAACATAATCACCTTGAGGGGTAGTTATGCAATCCTCAAAACCATTATCACACCTCGAGGAACCATTCATTGAAATATTATACAGCATTAGGGCCAAATGGGTCAACTCTTAAAACCTTTCTACACAGTTACAACCTTTAACCAAATTTCCGCCATTGAATCACTGTATATTCCCACAATATCGTGTTGTCTTTCTGACAACAATCAATCAACACACCTTCACCACACTACAAACTCCTTAATTAACCCTACCCACTCAAAAACTGCCAAAAGACACTTGGTCATCCTTCTAACCTAGTTGACTATGGAAAAAGAAAAGAAATGAAGGGGATATGATCATAAGAACTTGGGGACTACTCAAAATGGGATCAGTTATGATCAAATTAAGCTGCTACTCTCCAAAGCACAAGCTGAAGCCTCTCTTTAAAGAAGCACACCAAGAGACCTCCTAGAATCTTCCTACGAGTAGTACAAATACAGGACCTCTTGTAGCCATTTGGCAGGAGTTTTTTAGTTTTTTTGTGTAGTCTTTTTAACCTAGTTTTAATTTTATCAGTTTTCATAGTGAAATTTTTAATATTGTAATGTTTCGAAGTTTAATGAAATTTAAGTTGGTTTCTTAAAAAAAATCTGTTTTAAGCTCTTTTGTTTTTAATTCTTGATAGTTTCAAAAGCTTATATGATCTTATAAGTTCTTGAATCATACACATAAGTAATCTGTTTTTATCTAAATAAAAAGGACTTAAGTAAATTTTACAAAAATCTCAAAAAGAATCTCCCCTTAAAATCACCACAGCTTCTTTTTGGATGATAAGCTAGATTTGGAAGAGCTTATAGACCTACTAGCTTGTTTTATACAAGCTAGAGCTTGTAGAATCTTTTTATCACCCTTGTTTTGAGCAAAGAGAGAATTGGAATGTCTTCATTTTCATTTTGTTAATTATGTTCAAGTGCTTATGGCTTGCTATTTTATGCTAGAATGCTTTTTTATGTGTGTTAATACTTATGTTATTTGTTTAAGTGCTTTTTTGTCCTTTGTTATGTATTTGTTTAAGCACCTGCTTATTTCTTGTAAAAAAATTGCTTATGCTTTGTGCTTATTCTAGTGCTTATCATTGTTTGCTTTGTGCTTATTTATGCTCATCTTTGCATGTTAGCTATCTATTTTTAAGTATCTAAGCTCAAATCTCACCAAATCTATTTTAAAAAATGGATTTCCATACTTAAGGGGTGTTTGGGATAGTGGTTAAATTGGGTCAAATAGAGTTTAAAATCTATTTGGACCATTTGTTTAACTTTGACAGCCTACTTTAAGTTGTTCTTAATCCAATTTTCAAAGTTTCTAAGTTCTAAGATTGGTTTTAAGGTTTTTCTAAGAGTTGTGTTAATCTGTGGTTCAAAATTGTCTCAATAAGTGCTATTTGATTAGATACTTTAAAACAGTTTTGAATGTTGTGTTTGTGTTCTCTTTGAATGCCTAATGCAGTAGCAAATTGTCCCTTTTTGATTCACTTGTGTTTTTTTTAAAATATGTCAAGTAATTTATCAAGTTGTCATGTTGGTTAAAATATTTTTTTAAATATTAATTTTTAGATGTTAAAAAGGTTTAGTTTTTGTAAATTTCGCATAAGCTCTTTTTGTGGTCAGTCTTCATCTAGATTTTTAACTTACTTTTGATTTTGAAGTTTATTTGATAGCTTATTTAATAGGCTGCTTAAGCCAACTTTTTTTCTTAAGTATCCATATCAGCATAAGCTGTTTTAATCAGGCCCCTTTTCTAGACCTTTTATTGTTTGTTTTTGTTCCAAACTGATTTTCTTGGCTTTTCTGAAAGCTCTTGTTCATGGCTTTTCAGCTATTATAAGCCATATTAAATCCCAAGGTCCCCTCAAGTGCTTAAAGTTTAAGCCCAAACCTTGTCCCCTAAGCTGCCCTACACCTAATTTGTGGCTTATAGCTTATTTTGACTTTCTGGCTTATTTGCTTGTTATGTCTTGCTAATTTCTAACTGAATTTGCTTATTAGGTTTAGTGGCTTATTGGTTTTAGCTTATCTTTCATTTTCATTAGCTTCTTAGTGTTTAAAAGCCCAACAGTTAGCTTAATATGTCTTAGTATAAAAAAAGCTCACTGTCAACTTAGAATTCTTATTTTCCTGCTTATTTTTGAAGATATAAAAAAGTTTCCTTTTTTAAAGTTGCTTAATTTTTCATAATTTATAAGTTTAAAAAAAAAAAATTTTTTTTTATAAAAAGAGAGAAGCCAAGGGTCGAACCCTGGACCTCCCCCTTTGCACACACGACACACCTTGCACACACACTAACCACTTTGCTACAATAGCTCATCCAGTATTTGTTTGCACAATTAATCATTTAACCCCTTTTTAGCCCAACAAGCCCATAAGCTGTTTTCTGCTTATTTAACAGCTTATTGATAAGCTGTTTCACCCTTTTACTTTTTCTTCGCATCTTCACTCTTTAGCTAATTTCTGTAATGTTTTCTGAATTTTCATTAATCGTTTATATTTTTTATATTTAATTTTAGTTAAATTCGTTTTTAACTCATAAAAAATTATAAAAAAGTTAAAAAATATATAATTTTTTTTCAAAATTTTCTTTTATCATTTTGCATCTAGGAAAATTAATTTTGCTTTCGTAGGGTCATTTTTGCAAAAATTCGTTTTCTAAAGAACGAGATTCGTTCCCGTTCACGTTTTTTGTGTTTAGCTCAAATACAATCCGTTTTTCGTTTTAGTTTTCTTTAATCTTAACTTTTTAGTTAATTAGAAGTATATTAAAAGTGAAAAAAATAATTTTAGGTTAATTTTTGAAAATTTAGGGTTTTTAATCAACATTTTTATATTTTCGTTTACGTTTTTAGTATAATTTTATGTGCCTTTTTCATTTTTAGAGTAGATTGAATTAAATTCTCCGTAAATTTAGAAATCCAATTCAAATCTCTTCCATTCAATCATCAAATGTCAATCCAACTCTCGACTTTCCAATTCACTCTTCGTTGGGGATAAACGACCCGGGAATATCATATACTACTTCCGGTTTCATTGATTTTGTGGATTTTGATCCTTATTATATTATTATTTTATATTATAATATATATATATATATAATATATTATATATATTTCATTTATATTTTTCTATATATATATATATATATATATATATATATATATATATATATATATAAAGGGTGTAATCCGACCTTAATCAATTTTTGGCGCCGCTGCCGGGGAGGAGTGTAAGCGTTTGTCGTTTCGAAGTTTGACAATTTGTGCTTTGAAGATCCTTCCCCGTGAAGTTATTTTTGTTATTAAAAATATAAAAATACAAAAATATTTTTCTTTTTAGCATATTTATAAAAACAAGAAAAAACCAAAAAGATAAAAACATTATCAATTAAAAGAAATAAAAATCACAAGTTGGTAAAAGAACACCAACATATAATACTTTCAACTGAAGTATTATCATATTATAAGTTCCCGAACCAAGATCAAAAACTTACCTTTTGTGTCCAACTTGGAGGTTCGATTCACTTTGAAAGATAATAAACAAATCAAATGGGGGTATAAGGCAGGGTTGTTCTAGGAACTACGACCGAAGGAAAAATGTTTTTTACTAGCTTTCCGCGCTGTCTACTCCTCGCTCTTTGTGCGTTTTTCTTTTCGAAGAGTTACCGAGAAGCTTGTTGATTATTAGGTTTAAGTTGTCTAATCTCCTTGTCCGTTATTAAAATAGATTGTGAATAAATTATTGAAAAACCAAAAAAAAAAATTAGTGTAAATTTTCTTTTTATATTTTAGTGCATGCGCACTCGTTCTCAATCCCGTAATCTTAACCGTGTCAAAATACAACAATGCCCCACCGGCTTTTGTTGAACCATTGATCTTGAAGAACATTGGAAATCCAGCTCCTCGTAGTTTTGATGGATGATACTGTTTACTTATGGCTCAATCTGCTCAAGCAAATCCCACCGTGGTAAGAGGTGCCATCGTTGTGCCGAAATCACCGCGGATCAACTTTGGCTTAAAGCACGGTTTTGCTTACCTCGTTCAAAAAGCAATTTTTGGACATGACAAAGAAGACCCTCATGCTGACATTCGATATTTCAACAAGATCACTTCTACGATGAAGTTCCCGAACGTCCCGAGGACGTCGGTAATCTTATGCTTTTCCCATTTTCCTCGAGGGGGTCGCACGGAATTTGGCTCGAGAAAGTACCCTCGATTCGATTCTATCATGCGGATGATCTTGTTTCGAAATTCATCAACAAATTTTTCCCTCCCTCCAAGACAACAAATCTTCGAAATGAAATCACGAGATTTCAACAAAGATTTGATGAGACGTTTTATGAGGCATGAGACCGATTCAACGATCTTCTTCAGGCATGTTCACATTATGGATTTTCGGAGTTACATCAACTCGATACATTCTACAATGCCTTGAACTCAAATGATCAAGATTCGTTGAATTCCGCGCGGAGTGGAAATTTTGGATAACATGCCGTAAGTGCTACAGAATCATTGAAAGCAAATCCAAAGTTATAATTATCGTAAACAAACAGTTGTTGCAAAAGTGAGTTCGGCTTTCTACCCGGCAGTTGCCGCCCGTGGGTTACGAACTGAAAGATTTGATGAAAGCTTTACTTCTTGATAAGAAATCCCAAGCTCCCACTCCTGTGAAAGCAGTCGAGGAAAGTTATGTTACTTGTGGTGGTACGCATTCTTACCGAAATTGTCCCGCCACCAATGGCAACGTTTATCGCTGATTATATTCAGAGTAGTACTCTCAAGGCCGCAACTAACTTATAACACAAGGAAATACGGTTACGAGCCCAATTGCTAATCAAATTCGACCTCTCGGTTTTCCTCTCGTTCAAAACAATCAAAACAATCAAGGAAATAATCAAAACCGTTACAACCAGAACCGGGGGAATAATTACAATCAAGGATCAACTTACCAACCTCCGGTTATCAAAACAATCAAAACAACCAAGGAAATAATCAAAACCGTTACAACCAAAATCGGGGAAATAATTACAACCAAAACCGAGGGAACAATTACAACCAAGGACCAATTTATCAACCCCCGGTTAATCAACCCCCAACTTACCAAGCTTCAGGTCCTCAAACACAAGGTGTGGCAAAGACTGATTTTAAGAGCTACGTCAAAGCTAATGATACGGTTATGCAAAACATGCAAAGCCAAATGTCCAATATAACGAACTTGCTCACCAAAATCACGAATTCTAATGCCGCTTCTACTTCAGGCTCAGGTTCTATTCCTAGCAACACCGTTGCTAACCCGATAGGTGATGTGAAAGCAATCACCACCCAAAGTGGTTCTTCCTATGATGGACCTCAAGTTCCACCCTCGACTTCTTCTCTTCCTAAGGAGGTGGAAAACAAAACCGAGGTGACAAAGGATACGGTGCTTCTGAGCCCCAAAGACATCCAACTTTCGGGGGTCCAAACTAATGACCAAAGTGATGAGCACGTTGTTGCTCAAAAGACTAAACCAACATTTCCATATCCTTCAAGGGCTAAGAAAAAGAAACTCCGTGAAAAAGACGATCTTCTAGCTTTGAAATTTATGGATTTTTTTAGGATTCTCCATTTCGAGCTAAGTTTTGCGGATGCTCTCTTACACATGCCCAAATTTGCCCTAATGTTTAGAAAACTTCTCAATAACAAAGACAAGATAATTGAATTAACCAAGACACCGGTGAATGAAAATTTCTCGGCGGTCATCCTCAAAAAGTTTCCCAAAAAACTTAGAGACCCTGGTAGATTTCTTATACTGTATGATTTCCCAGAGATGGATGAATGCTTGGCCTTGGCCGATCTTGGTGCAAGCATCATTCTAATGCCTCTCTCAATATGGAAAGTGCTAAATCTCGGGGAATTAACCGAAACCAAAATGATACTTGAACTTGCCGACCGAATGATTTCTACTCCAACCAGCATAGCCGAGGAGGTTTTCGTAAAAGTTGGAACGTTCTTCTTTCTGGCCGACTTTGTGGTTGTTGACTACGTTGTCGATCCTAGAGTTCCTTTAATTCTAGGAAGACCTTTCTTGAGGATGGCACATGCCTTGATAGATGTTCACGGTGAACAAATGACCCTTAGACATGATGACCAATCCGTGACCTTCAAAGTTGGTGATACTAGGACGTTCTCCTACAATATCGTCAAATCGGTAAACCGAGTCGATGTTATTGATATGGCTTGTGAAGAGTATTCGTAATAAGTTCTTGGTTTCTCCGATGTGATCGCGAGTGGCAATCCCACTCCTTATTATGACCCGATCGTTTCTACCTCTTCTCCGACCCTCACTCCCTTCGGGGATATTGATTTTCTTCTTGAGGAATTCGACGCTTTCCTTGATCTTGAAGATGATTCAACTTTACTGGAAGTTGATCACTCTTATTAAGACTCGGAGGGGGACATTCTTCTTCTTGAAGCATTTCTTAATGATGATCCATCATTACCCCCTCCCACTCAAGGAAATTATTTGCCTGAAATTGAAAAAGAACTTAAAATTTGTGAAGCTAAAAATGATAAATCTTCAATTGATGAACCTCTCGAGGCCAAACTCAAGGACTTACCTCCTCATCTCGAATATGCATTTTTAGAGGGTGACGATAAGTTACCCGTCATAATTGCTAAAGACATGAGTGTCAAGGAAAAAGCCGCTCTCATAAAGGTTTTGAAGCCACATAAGTGAGCCATCGCTTGGAAACTCTCCGACATCAAGGGTATTAACCCAGAGTTTTGTACTTACAAGATTCTTATGGAAGAGGACTACAAACCGGTGGTCCAACATCAAAGACGGGTGAATCCAAAAATCCACGATGTTATCAAAAAAGGAGGTTGAAAATGATAGAGTTAAGTATGAGTTAGATGCTAAACAAGGTTTATTTAGAAATCTTAAGAGCTCATGTTTGTAATTTGTGGCTTTTTCTCCCATAAGCTCCTAACCGGACTAATAATACGTGCTATTTTTGAAAACTAAACTTAAATCAACAAATTTTAAAGTATGTAGGATATCAATAATTTTAGTTCAAATTTATACTTAAATTTTCTAAAAAGAAATTTTCTCTATATCTTGGTAATAATAAAAAAAAGAGTAATAATTATAAACTGTGGGCTAATAAAAGTTTACTGCATCTTGCCGGCTCACAACCGATGTTGCAGTCTTCTAAATAAGACACATAGTAATTATCCGAGACTGATAAAAGTTTGATGCATCTTGCTGGCTCACAACCGATGTTGCAGCCTTCTAAAAGGTCGAAGATTTCATCAGTTTAATGGATGTGTAATTAATGCTAAGTGTAATAAATGTGATTTAATAAATATAGGGAAAATCTCTTTTTCTTGAATTTAAATATGCTTTTGAACTAAGACTATTTCATTTTAAGTTTTTCTGAATAAGCTATGTATAAACGGGAAACCTAAGTGTTTTTTAAACCAAAGGTCCGTGAGTCCCGATACTAGTCTTTGTGGGGTGTCAAAATCCTAGTCACTTAGCCGCAAGGTTAGGATGTGCCGAGACGAAAATCGCTACATGGGATGATCTCGCCTTCAAACTCATTATTCTCGGGTGGAACGTGAAGCATAGAATTTTTCAAAACGTTGATCCATGGTTAAAATTCAAAATGGCACATTCACCTAATATATAATAATTGTCGAGAGCGAAAAGTTCACAAGTTACAAATATAAGTAGTGTTAGCATCTTAACTTATATCTAACGGTGATTTCATTTTAAACTTGGTTTGGAATAAGTGAAAAGCCAGGAACGATGAATTTATCCTTTTCGGGGCATTTTAGGATTGAAATGTTTCTTATTCCGTGACCCTAAAAGTTATAAAAATAACGAAAGTCAAATATGTTAGTTAGTTGCTAAGAACAAGAAAAAGAAAAAATACAAAAATACGTGTGGAATAAGTATAAATATTTGAAATGGTAAAAATGGGGCTTTTTAAAGCTAGTGATTCTTTCATTCCACTTGACGAACACTTAGCTACTTTTTGAGGTTATAGCATTGCGTGAGGACACGGCAATAGTTTAGTGTGGGGGATTTTGGTATGTGCTTAATTACACATACCATTTTCCCTTAAAACCGGACTTAAATGACCAAAAACATACCAAAAGTACATTGTATTCGTATGTTTTCACTTATATTGTGAAGGAAATGGATATCCGACAAAAGGACAAAAAACAAAGCCAAAACGACAAAACCGAGCACGAGAACGGAAAGAGCGTGAAAGAAAAGTCAAATCAAAGCCAAAAGTCAAAAAATCAAAGTCAACAAAAGTCAACCCCGAGAAGTCAAAGCCGAAGCCAAAAATGAAGATATCTTAAATGGGCTAACCCGTACCCATCTAATGGGCCGGGTCAGCCCATTAAGACATTACATGAAGACATGTACAAGAAAAAGGCCCAATACCTCTTTTATACATACCCGGTCCAACAAAGCCCAAAAGCCCGAAAGCCTAAACCCTTAACATTGTTATATCAACAAGGACCATTCTTGCAATGACTCAATACACCTTGAGGGGCTTAAACTGCCAACCCACAAAACCCTTAAAAAGCACAAGGACTATGGGTGTTACAAAAACATACATTTTGAGGGGCCAAATATGCCAATCTCCCAAACATTTCACCCCTGTTACCCAAAACAGATATAAAAACAGAGCAACACATTTTCCTGCCAAAATTCCATTTTTATGTCTTCTCCCTTGAACCTCTGCAACTAGACAACAAAACCATCACCTCCCTTAACCCCACACATCACAAGGCTCAAAATCCAGGTTGGCAATCCTCATTCATCCTATTCGACAAGGAAAGATGACAAAATTCAATGGTTAGGATCAAAGACTTGAGCTCTACTCTAATTCAAGGGCTAAGATTGACTCTGGACTCTCCTCACACAACAGGCACATCCCCATTTTGTCTCACAAAAGAAACACAGGAAAGAAGAAGTCAAGACCCCAAGACCTAGAATCTTCTTAGTTCCTATATAAATAGGGTCTTGTAAGCCCAAATGAGGCAAGTAGTCTTAACTTAGTTAATTTTCAGCTTGTTTTTACTTTATTGTCTTTCAAATTTTCCAAGTCTTATACCAATATTAAGTTTAATGAAAAGTGAATTTTTTATGTTTTAATCATGTTTCTAAGATTAAGTGCATTTCATGTTTTAAAAAGTGTTTCATAAGCCTACTTAAGTTCATTTAAGCTCTCATTTAAACTGTTTCATTAAGCTAACTTAACATTATTAAGTCTTAAGAAAATTCACAAAAGAATCCACCCCTAAATTACCACAGCTAATTTTGGATGATAAGCCAAAAAGGGATGGGCTTATAGACAATACTAGCTTGTCTTTTGATAAGCTAGAGCTTGTAAAATAGCTCTAAGAGCATTTATTTGCCCTATTTTGAGCAAGGGCTTTATAAGTCTTCCATTTTTACATTTTAGCTTATTTACTATTTTACTACTTATATGTGCTTATTGTCTATTCTTATCTGCTTATTTATGTTTATTAATGATGATTAATACTTGTTTAGCTTAGTTTATAGTTTAAATATCATTTGTGCTAGTTTTCATATAAATCTATCAAAAAATAGCTTACTAGTTGCATAATCTGTTATAGCTGATTAGAGTGCTTAATTCTTGTTAAAGTTAGTTTAATATTGCTTATTAATCTCATTTATCATTTGGTCTTGCAAGTTTTGGCTTAAAATCAAGAAAAACAAGTTAAAAATACCAAAAATAGGATTTAAAGGGGTGTTTGGTTTAACCAAGTATGTGGGTGAAAATGTGTCAAAATCTGCTTTGTGCTTTTGAGTTAGATTAGATTAGACATAAGAAGCATTAAAAGTTAGTTTGTTTAAGTTTTTAAGTGATAAAACTAAAAATCATAGTTTGTTAAACCAAGCATTTAAATCTGTGGTATTTAAAATTGTTTACATTAGCTTATAGGATTTGATCTTAAAAAAGTGGTATTTCAAGTTTGTTTTTGTGTTTGTTAGAGTCTTAAAACAAGTTTGAAACAAGTTAACTAGGTATGCAAGTGTTATTTATGTTTTTGGTACCATCTGTCAAAAAAAATTTGCTAAGTATTTATAGTTTGAAAAATAGCCTTTTCAATTGATAATTGTGGCTTGTCCTTTATTTCAAAATGATTTTTTATTGTTGCTACTTGTTCATTAAGGTCCAGATTTTATCTGTTTAAAGGTCTTAAGTTCATAATGTTCTATTTTTTGCTTAATTTTAAGCTCAAAAGTGCCTCCTTAGGCTGTTTTAGCTCAAGTTTTGCTTAATAATGATGTTTAGTGCTTAAAAACCTAGTCTTGTAGTTTAGAAATCATTTGTTTTAGTTTTTCATCAAAACTGTCAATTTTAGCTTATTCACTGTTGGAATTAGATAACTTATTAGAGTGCTTATTTCTGAGTACTTATTGTTCATTATTGCTTATTGTTGTCTGCTTATCATGTTTGTTCAAAGTGGTGACTTATTTCTGTCTTAAACAGCTTTTTGAAAGAATGTTGAAAAATTAAGGGGGTGTTTGGCATAAGCCCAAAATGGGTCAAAATGGGAGTTTCAATGGGTCTGGGTAATCAAACCACTTTTGGACAACTTTAATTAAGCCTCATAAGCTTAATTAGGAGTCTTAATTTTGTGCTTTCATGCATGGTAAAACCTTAGAATGCAGTAAGATGTAGGTCTTTAAAGTTCACTTCACTTTTCTTAAAAACCTGTCAACTTTTGTTCAAGTAGTTTTAGACATAAAAATGCCATTTCACAATTTTTAATTTTAAGTTAGTTAGAATCATTGTTAGAATCTAGGTTTATTAGCATAAGCTTATTGGAAGTTAAGCTCAGTCTGTTTCAGCTTGTTTTTCAATTAGGAGTTAATTTGCAGGCTTATTAAAAAGTGGCTTTTAGCCCCATTTTCTAGTCTAAAGAGTGCCCTGGTGCAAAACAGTCTCCTTGTAAAACCTAAAAATCTCAACAAGTGTAAAATTACCAAAATACCAAGAAAATTTCATAAAAGCATGCATAAATTTCATTTTAATTCTAAAAATTATGAAAATACAACATATGACAATTATGAAATTTATGTAAGATTAAAATACCTTATATTATATAAGAAAAATAATTAATAATTATGTATATATACTTTAGCCGAAAATATTAATATTTATGTAATTATATATTACAAATTATTATAAAATAAATTAAGATAATGATAAAATAAATTGGCAAATTATAAAAATCAGATTTATCTATTTTGAAGGCCCATTATACTCGGTATAATCCCTTTTATAATTTATTTATGTATTTTTCATTTTTGATAAACACTAAAAACAACACCACCGAAACCCTAAATATCAAAAGTGGTGGCATTCGAATTTTCAAGGGCAAGGAACGATTTTTATAAGGTGATTTGAAGGTCAAGGATTGTGGGAAAAATAGTGGAAAAATTGTAGAGTGTTTGGTTCGATTTTGGTTATTTTTTGGGTTCGAATTAAGCAACCGGGTTCAATAATTCATTAAATCATCAAGAATCATCAAAAGTATTTTTATATCTCATTTATCAACATTATAATCCATAATATACCTGGGAAAAATGTTCATGCATTTTATATTGCTCAAAAAAATTAAAACATGTTCGAAACCCTAATTTTTAGCTAATTATAAAATCGGCACAAATAATATTTTTACAATTGATTTTATATTTTTCTAAGGTTTTTCATATCACATATAACTCAGATAAATTGTTTGAAAAATTTAGGAAGGATTCGAATAATTATTGGGGATTTATCATTGTTTACCGATTTCGAGTTGAAGGAAAAAGAAAAGAAATAAAATTAGGGTTAGGGTTTTGATAATTTTTCCAGGTGTATTTAATGCCAATGATTTGGAAATAATTATGTTTGTGATTGGGAAAAATTATATTAGGGTTTTGTGAATTAATTTGTTATCCGATTTGCTATGTAAAGGTATAAGGACTTGTGTATGTCCTTATAAACAGGATCTGAATGAGCCTTGAATGACTTATAGTCCTTTGAATAAATCCAAAGATACTATAGGAGATAATGACTATGAATATAAATATTGACGCGGAATACCAATACTTATACCAAGATGAACACAAGAACAAATACTAAAATTGCTATTACTATTACTATTTGATTGTGAATACTCAATCAACCGCACTTATTGCAATAAGCAGTGGACCCAATTTTATTTTTCTTCGAGATCCACACAACTTCAGCTATTTTTGTCTTTTATTCAGTATTTTTTTTATAAAACGTTTTCTTAATTTTTATATTATTTTGTTCGAAAATCTCAAGAAATTCATAATAAATAAAATAATAATCAAAAAATATAAATCTTTATTCAAAAATTTCTTTATTACATAGTTTCTAGGAAAAATACCGATCCTACCTTACGATCTCGATCTTGCAAAGACGAAAACGATCCTGGGTAGGATCCCGATCTTGACAACCTTGGTTGAAACAGTGAAACATTTGATCATGTATCATATCAATATGTATTTTTTTAATTTTCTTACAAGCTATTTTTGGTCGTCACAAGTCCCGATTACATACCATCTGGGGAAAAAAATTCACAACTATAACGTTAGACCTTTTTAAAATAAAAATCTCGAGCTATATCCGCAAAAGGTTGATGAATACACTTTGATTCCGGGTGCTTTTTGACAATAGCAATTATTCACCTTAAAAAATAGCTTCGGCAAATATTCTGATTTTAAAAAACACCAACTCATGTGAGTACGAGCTGTAAGTCAAACCCTTAACCTTTTATTCAAAAAGTTTTTTGATTGAGCTCACAAGCTTTTCGAAAGTGAGTGAGCCAAAGCCCTTTGGTATCTCGAGCTATATCACCCGCCGTGACTATGTATAACACAATATAAACAATCATAAAAGTGAGTTACCGACTTTAAGTGAATTTAACAAAAAAGACAAAATGAATTTAGGATAGAAGTAAATACATATAACAAAAATCTCACCATGATTTTTGTTTTTATCGACAATTATATTTACTTATATATAGGACAGTTTATGACACGTCATTAAAGACATGTCAGCAAGCTGTTCATGTCACTAATTGCCATGTCAACATTTTTGTTGTATTATATGACACATCATTGTCTAGGCGGACACTTTGCAAGCATTAGTCAAATTCCGGAAAAAAATTTAAAATTTTGTCCATGGCCATATTCGAACCCTGGTGGTTTGTTTGATAAGCAAATGTCACAACCACTTGACTAAACCAATAGTTGTGATGGATAATAAAAAAACAAATATGTCATCCTTTAACAACCCTTCTATTCAATTTTAAATTTTCTATCATTTTTATAAACTGAACCCTGATTTTTCTCCACAATGTTTAATAACAAACTAAGATCACTCTCTTAAATCATGGATTCAATTTCAAATTCAAAACCCATGACATCTCCATTTGAATTAAAAACCGATTTAGTTTTCAATTGAATCGCTCATTATCTCAACGCACAAATATGAAACTTAAGGTTCAACAAAAACAATATCGAGATCCAAGTTGTGGTTCCTTGTTTTGCTGAATGGATCTTAGCAACCAATAAAGGATGATAGTCAAGATGTATAAATACAACTGACTATGTAGAAACAATGATTATGAATACTATGTGTTAATGCGGAATCTTAACACAAGTACTAAGAAGAATAATGAATCAATCTGGATAACAACTTTATTAAAGTGTTCTTAGGAATCACAGATTTGCTAACTATTATATTGTATGTTCTGTATGATCTTGTATTGAACTCTTTTCTAACTATGCCTAGGGTTCCTTTTATATGATAAGGATAACCCTAAAAGGCTTACATATTTTTCTGACAAATATCTCAAAAATATCTTTTAAATATCTTTGAAATATCTTTCACCGTACTACCTAACATTCTACTAACGGTAACTAAACTAACCATCAGTACTAACACTTTGTGACTGTCGGTACTAAGTAAAATATTGTCGGTACTAAAGTATTGTCTGTCGGACTAAAGTATAAGATAAACATCAATCTAACAATCATCCCTAAACATGAATGTTAAACTATTTTAACTTCATGTATTCTTCAAATCCTTTAAGAACTTGATTGTATCTTTAAGCATTTTTTAATGCACAGAGATGTATCCAAACATACCTTCATAGATTTCTTAAACTTGTACACTCTATCCTTTTATAGCAAGCAATCCTTGTCTTTACACAGCTATTCAGAAAACAAGAGTCTTTTCAGCTATAGCAGGCACATCTTGATACCCTACAATCCAACTAATTGGCTTTGTAGTTTTTGGCAAGACACCACCCAAAAACGGATTTGATGTTCCTTTACCAGAAGCTGTTTGCTCTGTGATAGATAACTCTTCATCTTAAGAAATGGTGAGTTAATATACCATACAGTTTTTGTAACTGTACAACCATCAACGGATTTTGATTAGTCCTTTACCAAATACCGTTTGAAGCTTGGACCAAGCCAAAGCTTCATTGTAATAACATGGTGCATGAAAAACCATATGTTTATTTTAAGCAAACAATCAGCTATCAACAATTTGATTAGACTTTACCAATAAACTGTTTGAATCTCGACGAGCCGAACTCTTCACCAAGAAGCAAGGAGAGTTTGATTAACCCCTACATTTTTAGTAAATGTAAACCATCCAAACGGATTTGAGAAATCCTTTTACCCCAAGCCGTTTCTTGTGGCCTAGCCATTCTTATGCCTATTAAGCATGGGTGGAATTGACTAAACCATTTGTTGTGTGGTGGTTAGCCAACACTCAATCCCTTCTCACTTCCATCAGCCTTGTTCTTCAGATTCTAAATCAGCAAGTACCTTCTTGATAAATCGTATCAATTCCAATGCCATTGTACTTTCTTCTTCAGACTCCAATTTTAGATTTAGCATTTGCACCACTATTTCCTTCTTTAAAGGATACTTCTTCTCTGTTAGCATATGTATGACTACTCCTTCATTGGTCATTAAAGTGTGTACCCCTGAGGAACTGTGCAACTTCCAACTGATTACCTTCCATTCATGCTGTGAGCTCCAAAACTCATCTTGTTCATCTGGTTTGAACAAAACCTTCAAATCTCCCCAAAGAACTCTTTCAAAACCTTCAGGCATCTCATCATGGTATTTATCCATTACCAGTTGAAACACAGCATTTAGATCTTCTCTATCAAATATGGACAATACTGTTGTTAAAACACTAAAGTATCTTTGCTGTCCATTGCTTCTTGTTACCACATTCAGATTGATCTCTCCTTCTTTGGATTCATCAAACTGTGGTTTTGTTCCAAGACATACTGTCTTCCAGTCAATGATAGGATATTTTCTGTCAAGAATCTCATAATCCACTTCTTTATCTTCATCCTGAGCTATAGTTAAATATAACCTCAGATCATCATTTTCTTTGTCACTATCATCCTCAGAAGTGTGTTGAATGTATCTTCTTTTTCTTGACTTCATCTTCTTCCTAGTACCTAGTTTTCTTTTCCTAGTACTCTCTTCTTCTTTATCCTCTATCTTGACTTCTCCTTTGGTTTCTTCCTTGATCACTTCACTTTTGGATAAACCAGCTCCTTTTTCATTCATCCTCTTGATAAACCTTTCATCTTGAGCAGATCTAGTAGAGATGAAATCTTCATTAAATCTCTTAATCTTTTCATACAAAGCTTGAATGTCTTCAAACTTCTTGCTCTTCAAATCAGCATGTTTGTAGTTTCCCACATGCTTTATGTAGGTCATCATTTGATTTCTGAGTTGATTCTTGGTTGGAGGTTTATTTCTTATGGCTTGTGATCTTTGTTGAGCAAGGAACTTTCTCTGAGCAGCAATTGTATCATGAAGGAATTTAGCTCTTTCTTCAATAGTGAATTGCTCTCTTTCTTGCTCTTGAAGCTTTTCAGCAAGTATTCTGTCTGCCTCAATTCTTGCCTTAACATCATCAATGTTATTAATGAGAGCTTCATTTGCTGCTTCTTCTTCAGCAATTTTGTTTTTCTCCTCTTCTGCTTCCCACTCTTCTTGGACTTTCCTAGCCAACTCTTCATCACTCTCAAGCTGTTTGAATTTCTTCACAGCTTGAGGAATATCATCATCTTCACTTTCAGTTTCATTCTCTTCTTCAATCTTCTTCTTTCCTTTGTCTTTAGGATCAATTTTTGGAAGAGGCTTTAAAGTGAGTGTTGATCTTGTAGAAGTAGGTCTAGGTCTATCAGTATCTTCAACATCCTTCAGTTCTACACCTTTTTCTTTTTCTTTTGAGACAGCTTTGGCTTTACTCATGTTGAGGAGAAGTGTAGCTATTGTTTCATCATCACCAAATGTCATAGATGTGGGTGTCAGAGTGGATGTTTGAGAAGCTTGAGAAGCAATTTCTTCCTTAGATTGCTCTTCAGTACCTACTCTTTGCTCTTCAGTACTTTCTTTTTGCTCAGTGGTACTTTCAACTTTCTCTTCAGAACCTTCTCCTTTGTCTTCAGTACCTTTAAAGATCTCTTCAGAAGCATCAACTTGATCATCAGTACTTTCCATTTGTTCATCAGTACTAACTTTGAAATCGTCAGTACTAAGTTTTGGTTTGTCGGTACTAACTTTTTCAAAGTCGGTACTAAGTCTTTCCTTAGCAGTACTAACTTCATCTTCAGTACTAAGACCAACTTCATCATTCTTTTTGTCTTCATCCATCATTTCTTTTGACCTCCCTTCATTCTGAGCATTTTCTTTTGATTTACCATCTCCTTTTGCATTCTTCCTCCCTTGTTTGGATACAGACTCTATTTGCTTTATTACTATCATCCTTATGCATTCTCTCCAATTGGTTTTTGGATACAACTCTTGCTGCACCCTCTTTTTCTTTGAGAGTCTCTTCCTTGTTTGTCTTGCTCCTTTGAGATTCTCTTCTGATATTCTTTAAAATGTTTTGATGGACAGATGTTAGCTTTCTTTTTGACTTAAGATCTTACCTTCAAGAGTTTTAATTTCTTGGCTTGATCTAAACCTGTTTTACATAAAAGAGATACAAAGATCATTTACATTTTGGAGTCATTGCATCCTCATCTGTCCCGAAAGGGATGATCATTGATGAATGATCTCCAGAATCTCTCCAGAATGTTCTGGGATTGAATACAGAACAATAGAAGTGGGTGAAGGTTGTGGTGAAGGAGTTGGTAATGTCAGGTTGTTGCTCAAATGGTCCTCACTTGTTAGCAAAGTGAGTCAGGCATGACTCTGTGGGGGACATCACCAGTAGAGTAGAGAGGGTGATGATGTTCAACAGATGACTTTCTGAGGAAGCAAGCAAAACACGACAAAAAAAAAACTAACGCAAAGAAAGCAGCACAACGAAGCAATATACAAAAGCACAAAACAAAACAAAAAACAACCCAAGCATAAACAGCAAAGCAAAAAGACAAAAAAGCAAAAAAATATGCCCCCAAACCCCCACAAAAACCAAGCAAAAAGGCACACAACAACAAAACAGAACTAACCAAGCCAACAACAAAACCCTAACCACACAAAATAACCCAAAAAAAGCCACAAAGCAACCAAAGACAAGCACCAAAACAACATAAATCATGCAAACAAACAAATCAAAAGCAAGGCAAAAGCAAGATGCGCCACAAATAACAAAATAAAAGCAACAACACACAAAACACAAAGAAAATACCACACACACTCGCAAATACATAACACACGCAGAGCTACAAAGCATACACAACCAGACAGCACTCAAACAAAAACAAATAATCATAACAACAAACAAAAACAAACAAACAGCAATCACAAAAAAAAAACAACAAAAAAAGCATCAATCACAAGCAAGCAAACTAAAATATAAAGCAAAAAATAAAAAAACACAACAAAAAAAAACAGCAAATGCAAAAAAAAACAAAAAACATACAACAAAACAGCACCAGTAGACCCCTCACCTAGTGTTGACAACATAGTATCAAACAGAGAATAGTAACTGTGGCCGAAACATGTTGCCCTTCTAACCATAAATGAAAAAAAACTTTACTATTAAACTATTTACGAAAGTTGATCTAAAGGTACATCTATATTACTAATTTGTCTGTCTAAAATAAAATAATAAACGAGGATACATTACAAAACACTTTTAGCCTCTAGATCTAAGCATACCATCAAAAATCAATATTGAAAAATTATACTTTTTGAATTAGTTTGTTAAACAGATTCAAGCTGTTGCAATGTTTGTAGGAAATTGATCCCAAGAGGTACTTTTGACTTAAACAATGAATGTAATTATAGTGAAATAAAAACCTCCATTGGGGTGAAGAACAATGCATTATTAAAGTTAAAACACTTAAATCCCCTTCATCTCCCATACATGAATAGCAATAAATATAGCTTGATTGGTAATGAGTCTATCCCATCACATCATCAAAAAATCCTTTCAGTTCGAATTGATGCTTCCGACTAGACAAACTTTGCACTACATTGGCAGTTATGTGCCTTCATTGTTGATTGTTTTGGACTTAGCAGATGTCCAAAACCTGTTCCAACGAAAATCGTGGTGAAAAAATAACAGGACTTACAGTGAGCGCATGAAAAATATAACTTCGTTGAAGAAAATCAATGACTTCATGAAACTCAATATTTCCTTCCGTCTTTTCCAAGTATGCGATCATGTTGTGCTTTGGACAGGACTCAAGAGCAGCCATTTTGCTTAGTAGAGAGTGATCGTCGATGAGAGAGATTAGGGCTTGTAAAGATGAATGATAGTTAGAGTGATTGCTTGAGCAAGTGTGTGATTGAAATGGTTTCTTATAGGTTTGGGTGACCTAATTTTAAAGAAAACGTTCCAATTTACACTTTGTACCCTTGGCGGTATTATGTCTCTAACGTCTCTTTAGCGGTACAAACTTTGCCCAGCGGTACTAACTTTACATGGTCGGTACTAACTTTGTCCAAACAAAGATTGAACAATGTAAGTATCAGGAATGCTTCAGCACCATCAGAAACTCTTCTCAGTGACTCTTCAGACCTTCTTAAAGCTTTGACAAACATATCTTCTAGATAAAGGTGGATTCTACCATCTGACCCATCTAACCATGACTCACTATTCAGGTTAAGGCACAACTGTCCAACCTCCCCTCACCATCAACACATACTAACCATCTTTACCTTAAAAATTACTCTTTGGATGGTCTACATAATCTCATGTCTTCAAAATGCTTCACAAGAGAATTCTTACTTTTAATCTAAGTATGAATATCTTGAGCAATCTTCTTACTCTTGAAAGTGTACAGACCACTTGTTGGTACGGTTAGCTATGCTTGCTTGATGATGATAGAATCTTGATGAGTAGGAAGGTGGAGTATAAGGCTTTAGGGATTTCTTGGAACAAGTTTGATTTGCCATAGGCGTGTTGGCTTTACCCTTATATCCACAATGACCCATTATGTTGCCTTATCCCGTAAACTGAAAGTAGCTATGAGTTTAAATCCCAAATTGAAACAACCAAGAACTGAAATCGGCTAACATCAAATGCCTTAGTTAGTAGATCAGCTACATTGTCGTTTGTGTGGATCTTAAGCACCTGTATGAGTTTCTTCTCATAAGCATCTCTAATAAAATGGTGCCTAATTGCAATATGCTTGGTCTTCGAATGATATACTGGATTCTTCACAATGCAAATGGTGCTTTCATTATCAATGTAGATCTTTGTGTTCATGAAGTTGAACCCATAGTCTAACATTTGATTTTGAATCCATAACACTTGCCCACAGCAACTTGCAGCAGCAACATATTCTGCTTCTGTTGTAGAAGTGGCTACAATGGTTTGCTTTTTGCATTGCCAAGTTATGAGTCTTCTGCCAAGAAATTGACAACCTCCTGTTGTGGATTTCTGTCCTATATTTGCACCATCAAAAATCACTGTCAGAGTATGATTCCAATCCAAATAAGACTCTAGTAGGATACCAAAGGCCCAATTTGGGTTTACCCTTTAGGATACCTTAAAAATTCTTTCACATCACTTAAGTGAGAGGCTTTGGAGTTACTTGAGAAAACCTAGAACAAGCACATACCAGAGCGAAACATAATTGGCTGGCCTAGAAGCAGACAAAACATTAAGATCCAATCATTGATCTATAAAGATCGGACTTGCCCAACATCACTGGCGTCCTCATCTTTGACTAATGCTTCTGAGTCTCAATTGGTGTATCTGGCATCTTTAACACTTGCAAAGTCAAACTTCTTTAAGGATTCAGCAACATACTTACCTGGCTTATAAAAAATACCATCTGGTTTCCTGTTTGACTTGAAGCCCAGAAAGAAATTGAGGCTCCCCCAATGAACTCATCTGAAAACTACTTCTTCATCAAAGCCTCAAATTCATACACACCAATATTTCTTGTAGATCCAAAGATGAAATCATCAACATAGACTTGAACTAATATGATAATCATGTTTGTCTTCTTCAGAAGGATTTTGTCTAATGTCCCTCTTCTGTATCCATTCTTCAAACAGAAAGTGATAGAGAACATACCAAGCTCTGTGTGAGCTTGAAAGTAGACCATACAAATCTTTACCACTTTGTAGGACTTTCTGAGTAACTATATCTTGGAAACCTGTGGTTGATACACAAATAACTTCTTCAAGCAATCTTGCCAAAGAGAAAATCACTTTTTCCACATCCCTTTGATAGCTAATTAAAGCCTTTATATGAAGGCAAATGCTAAAAACGATCCTGATTGGCTATCAAGTCTAGCCACAGGAGCAAAAACTTCATCATAGTCTATTTAAGTTTTTGAAATTTACATGACCCAACCTCCTATGCCAAACAATTAAACAAGCCAAACCTCCTAAAGGAACAATGTTCTCTAAATTGAAACTGACATATTGTTTTGTTCTAGGGACTTTAAGTAATATTGATTTTCATCAGATTGATTTTTGTAACTAAAAATCATGAGACAAGACAAGACATTCATTGTCAGAAACAGAACCTTGTTCTTTTTGTCACAACATTTGTGACAACAGAAAAAGAAGATTGAAAGGCCAGAAAGTACTTTCACAAGGCTTACATCCTCAAAATCTAACTATAACCGAGTTTTTTATTTTCCCTTAACTTTGTAATATAGCCCTTAACAACCTCCAAAGGAAACAGGCCCACCATTTAATTTCTTAAAGTCAGCAAGAAAGCCTTGTTCCCTGTCATGTGCCTGGAACATCCACTATCAATTATTCCTTTATTCTGTAGATTTCTATGTGGATTATCCTGCACATTTGAAAGAAAGAGATTAGTCCTCTCTTAGGGGAACCCAAGCCTGTTTGGGCTTGAGTCTGGCCTAGTGGAATTCTTGAAAGAGATGAATAACTTCTACGGCTAGATCACACCAAGTGTATATGGAGAGAACATCATTGTTGTATCCAGGTATTCTCTATATACAAACTTGCTTGAGGACTTGACAGCTAAGACCCATTGTTTTCCCCACAGTAACTAACATTCTTTTACCTTAGCAGTATAACCCTTTTGGATTGAAAGATTTGTTTTTAGTACTGTTGTTCTATTAAAAGGTCTTGATGATGGTGAAGTAGTTTTATGAAAAACATATGCTGATCTTAACCTCACATCCAACAATGGTCTAACATTGTTAACTTTTATAGCAGTGCTAGTTAGTATAGTCTTTCTGTGAACACTTGTCTAGCAGTACTAATATTTTTAGTACTGCTAGCCTTAGCATCATAACTGATTTTGTTTCCCTTTTTCTGATGTACTACCATGTACAAACTGGATTGTTTATTTATGCATTTAACATTGTTCCATGTTGTTTCCCCTCACCCCATTACCGATTCCCCATTTAGCCATACCATAGTTTGTGGAGTTCTACTTGTTTAGATGGTTAGCCAATTTCTACATGATTAAACAAATCTCTGTATACAAATGAATAAAACACCACAGGACAAACATACCTCATTATGAGTAATTCCATGACCCAACTCTTTTGAATAACCTAATGTTTGACTATTTGTAGACTGATGCTTAACTTTTATCCACCTAGGAGTTCTTTACTGGCTTGCTTGTTACTAAACTAGGTGATCAAGATCTTCTATTTGTACAGACACAAAATCATCATCACTATCTGATTCATACTCCTCATGATACAGGACAACAGACCAAACCCTAGGTTAACTTCATATGTGATTCATTGACAAATTGTTTCAACACAAATTCAAGAAGATTCAGTACTAATGTTAGAGACACAGGTTATCAAGATCGGTTGATGTCTTTGCTTGGACCATATTTAAACAAAAACAATTAAAAAAAAAAAAAATTTTAAATAATTCGTGAGTTCATCTATTTCAACATCAGTCCATAGGGCAAATAATTTCCTGTCATGGATGAGGAGGGAACTGCTGCATGTTAACAAGTATTTAGCAAGCCTTTTATCAAAGGTAGATTTTTCACAAATCACTAATTCATTTCATCTGAAGACACTTTGAAAAAATTCATTTTCATAACTCAAATCCCACCAAAATCTATAATCATCACCATACCCTAGCCCAAATTTATCCCAGGCACACAATAAATAATTTAAAATTTTACCAAATTTTATGAGAATGATACCATTTGTTTACCATAGTACTCAAAATTCATCCTTTTTCGTTTTTGAGCTTTAAGCCAACATGTCTTATGGTTGTAGAAACATCTTGTTTTATCATCTAAATCTATAACATTCACATTAAATTTGACATCTTTTGTTCATGGTACCAAAGTGAATTTTGTTGAGGACAACTAACTGTTGCTTAAAATTTGTAGTAGCACATTTATAAATTCTAGAGTAAGGGATGAAGATGCGATTCGAAATGATATATTCTAATAATAAACTGTGAAATTACGAACAGAAAAAAAAGCTGTACTCGAAATTAAATAGATTTGAGCTATATATTTGACTATATAACGATATGCTAGTACTACATCGTATCGTGTATTTAATAATATTAATTAAATTAGATAAGAAATATATATACTGAATACAAGATAAAATCATAACAAGGATACTGAAAATTTCTACTTATAAACTTACGAAATATACAATACAACTCAAATAACAAATTCTCCAGGACCGACCACCATACCTCTAATGTCTAAAACAAAGTAATAAACAAAACCATGTAGTCAAGATAAAGAAACACCACAACGAACCTCACAACAAACGCGTCACCAAACGACAATATACCACACACGTAACCTTATACACTACAAAATAGACAGTGAACAACCCCTCGGACCACTTAAAAAACCTCCACTCTCCATACTTACCACCGCTATACTAGGCGAACACATCCCCCCCTTCTAATAAATCCATTCCCAACTATCATAAGACCCTTATTATGAACTTTTATTTCAACACTTGCATCACTTAATTTGCTCTCTTTGAATATCATACATTTCTTAATGTTAGCATAAAGACTCATTGCACTCATTTGAACAAGAAGTATCCAGAGTGTCCTTATCCTGAGCTATTGTTAGCCATGAAAAGCATGAGCTTAAAACATTTTCTGAATGAGTTGTCCAGATCAACCTTTCTCCATCAACTGTTACTAAGCGTTAAGACCTCTTCTTTCTTTTCCAACAGTTATGCTTTCATCTCTATTTCCAGTTCTTCTCCCTTTCTCTATTTCCCATTAATCCATCCATCCCACCTTCTATTTTTCATCTTTTGATCTACACTCTCCTTGCAAAATGCCCTGTTTTATGCATTGTAGCACTCCACATTAGGTTTATCAAAACCCACAGTTCTTCTTTGCGTCAAACTTTTAGCTTTCTACCAGTCTCTTTTGAACTTCTTATTCTCATGGAGATCATTGCCACTTGCCATTTCAAGTCCATTTCTTCAAGGCAAATCATCAACTGGTCCAAGTCCTCATGATCCAGTTGAGGACAACTAGAGTGACTTGCACGCAAGAGAATATTGATGATCTGATTTTGTTCATGCTTTGAACAATGTACCAGAAGTGTTGTAAATACCATAATTCAGTACTTAACTTGATAGTACTGTTGGTGTTTTCAGCAACAAATGCTATATTTGGCAATTTGGAAGATGATCATTAGAGCCTTTTAATCATTTTCAAAGACTCTCAGAATTTGTTGTACAAGTCATCAAACAGAGTACTGTCCAATTCCTGGTATTGTTCCTCATGATCAAGAAACATTTAAAAACCAAGCAAAAGGTAGAGATCTTAAAAACTTTGTGAATTGCATCTTCATAATAACACACTGCTCCATGAATTTTCTAGCTGACAGAGAAGACTTTGTGAAATCTCTCAATAGCCTTGTGAATGCCATCTGAGTTGGATACAGTGAAATCCCTCAAATTGTCTGCTTCAAGATGTACTTCTTCATCTTTTTGGATACATCAATTCCACACCAAAATCTGATTTTATGGCAATCCACTAACTTTTGCATCAATTCATTTTGTGTAATTTAGCTAGATGATCTCAGGTAATGCCACAGCAAGGTGTCCCTAGCTTTTCTTTCTCTTCCTCTCAGCACCATTTCTTCAGCAGTTTTAGGAGGTAACATTTTAATCTGTCCTGTGGTATCCAAAGTGACTGATACAATACCATTCCCATTTGGATAACCTCCCAAATTGGATAATCTGGTATGGGCCAGATAGTGTTCTAATCTTCATACCGATATGTCATATTCTCCCTTTTTTGAGAATTAGTATTTTGATGGTTGAGACTTCTGAGAGTTTTGTTGTATTGGTTTTTGTTGTGTTTCTTGTGGAGGTGGTGGTGGTGGTGGAATATCATCATGTATTCCAGACATGTTTTATATCTTTTGGTTGAAGATTACTAACTGGTTTTATCTGTTCTTCTTATTCAGAGTTCTTAAACACTGCTCTGAAACCAAATTGAGGATCCTTTGTTTTGCTGAATAGGATCTTTGCAACCCAATAAATGATGAAAGTCAAGAAGAAAAAATACAACTGACAATTTTAGAAATAATGATTATGAATACTATAAGTTAATGCGGAATCTTAACACAAGTAACAACTAAAAAAACATTATACAATCTGAATAACAACTTTATTAAAGTGTTCTTGAAGGTCACAGATTGCTAACTATGATATTGTATATTTTGTATGATCTTGTATTGAACTCGTGTGTATTTCACAAATACAATTAGATGGTGATGTAGCTATATAGAATTATATATGGTCTTAGTTATTCAAAGTACTTAGTACTCATACGACCTATACTTAATTAGGTTGCATTCGGACACTTACGTGACGCATTTTCTGATATACTTGTTATCCATTCACTCAAGGTGAGTTTATAGCCCCACGTTTTACTTGTTTTGCATATACTTTACAACTTTTGGGGTGAGAACATGCTTGTTACCAACTTCATTTACATGATTGGTTTGAATTTATTACATGTGCATTTACAATTCGTTTTACAAACTGGTCTACATACTCAATTACTTATTTTGGGATGAAATACATTGCTTGTTTCACTTTATTTTTGAAAACAAGGACATTACTTTACTTTTACCCAAATGATTACGGATTAGCTTAAGCGGATTGAACTGTGAATTACTCAGAGGGTAAGCGCGAATGTTATGAAATAGATCTATTCGGGTGTGACAGCCCCGTTCGGGTGATTAGCTATCACCGGGCAAACGAACGTTATAGCATGTCGGAGCACAACATTTACACGAACACGAACAATTACGGTGCCTTGAATAAAGTGGCATATATATGAGTCTACGCAGCAGTTTCATGAACTTAGAGTAATCGTAATCATTGTTTTATACACACAAGAATATTTACGTTGCCTTGAATAAAGTGGCAATACATACTTTGAGCAATGGGGGTCCAACGATACATACGTTTTTGTGACTATTTGGGGATTGAAATGGTCATGCATATTTTACAACTCTTTGGGTTATAACATTCATACATACATTTTGGGGAACATACAAGGATTGAAACAGTCATACATACTTTACAAAACGTTGGTTCAACATTTATACTTAAACAAACACATGAACTCCCCAACTTTATGTTGACACTTTTTAAGCATGTTTTTCTCAGGTGAATTAGATGCTTAGATTATGTGATGTGCATTGGAGTATAAATAATTCAAGATTTCTTTTTAAATGACACATTTAGAGGTCGTTCTCTCAGGACTTGAGCAATGGTATTATGAAGTAACGCTCCCAGAAACATATTCCGTTGTGACCCATTTTTGGGGGTGTTATAGATTGGTAATCAGAGCCAAGGTTATAGATAAATAGGTTGTATTTTACGTAGACTATAACCGTTTTATAAACATTGCATCATATAAAAGGGTTTTAACGGGACATATACGCATTGTTTGTTGCATTAGTTGGTCATACTAGATGCTTACATGATTAATATACGTGTTTATACTCCATTACGTAAATTACTACACATGATTTAGATATATAAATATATTCTTATCTTCTCCTAAGTATATTTTATACTTGTTTATATAGGAGTTAGCTATATAAATACTAGAACATTTCTCAAGACATTACGAATCACATGATGGTCCAAAAACATTTACACAACTTTAACATATTATCTCGCAACATTTCACCTTTGAAGCATGAATTTTAGAACTAGACTAATCTTATTACTCTTTTGATTTTAAAGATAATGGCACCAAAGAAAATAACCACAAGGGCTTCACTAGCCACAACAACCACCACCACTACACCTGTCACAAATGCCTAGCTTAAGGCACT
>BQNB010021070.1:13151-64699 GCA_026074375.1 Tanacetum coccineum | reverse complement strand
AGGCTTTCTAGGGGTTAAGGGTTTACGTTTCTTAAGGTTTAGGGTTTAGGGGTTAGGATTTTTAGGGTTTTTAGGAGTTATTTTTTAGGTTTAGGGTTTAAGGTTTTGTGGTATAAGGTTTGAGTTAATACAAAAAAGTATATGCATTTTTAAGATTCTCATTTATTGTGTAATATCGAAATCCAAAAAAAAAAACAACAAAATTTTTTGTCAAAAGTATGCAATGTTGTATCTTTATAGAAAGATAATTTTATTCATGTTGTAATGGTATAATTAGTGTGTTATCTAGCAATTAACATCTTTTGATATATTTATTTTTAAACATTAATATAATAGTGAGTTTAATTATTTTGATAAGAAATGAATGGTTAACCGCGAGCGATGGTGGGTTTTTGGCACTGGTGTGGTGGTGCAGACCGCCTAAGAATGGATGTTATGATCACCAAACTCAGCATCTTCATATGATTGTCACATTACCATTCACACACCACCAAACCAAATACAAAAAATACAAAAAAAAAATTTCACTTTATTAACAAATATATTTCCTTAAAATAACACCTCACAAACACGCAAAGAAAAATGTACCAGTTTGGTAGTCTGCACCATCAAATCATTGCAAAAAATCCCACCACCGCACGCGGTGGTTGAGGGGTGTATGTGGTGCACTTTTTTTTTATATGTTTGGGTATTGTATTATAAAGTGTGATATATTTATGTATTTGTTTAGTGGTCATCATTACGGGTGGTTGGTGATGAGTTTAAGTTGTGTTAAATAGTGATGTGACGTCGACATAAAAATGTTAAGGTTTGATAACCATTACATCTAGTCTTACATGGTGTATCACATATTGGTATCAACTGCGCTCTTTTTCAAAAGAAAATAGCGATCATCACATCTAAGCTAAAAGGCGTAATTTAAAACATTTTTCATCGGGAAATTTGAGAAAAAGGTTGATGTTTATGCACCTGCTATCCGTATGTGATGCCTCGACAATTGCATTGCGCAGGTTATAGACCGTGCCTACTATTATTTAACACCCTTGTCCTTTTTACTAAGTATTAACGAAGTATACATCTATGCTATTAAAAAATTTACTTAATCTCTAAATTCATTACTCAGTACACAAACTGTGGTCATTATGCTTATGAAGGAGTTGCAACGCAAATTATCCGTAGCAAATTATGCAACGGGCTTTGCAACAATTTGCGACAAGGTAATAGCAGACACATGCAAACCCTTGTGAAATCAATGCAAAGAATAAACTAATTTCTTTTATATTTTTTTGAAATTAATCCGTTGCAAATCCGTATAAGGAGTTATTTGAATTTGTAGCAATTTGTCAACGGAATAATATAAATATATATATATATATATATAATATATATAATATATATAAAAATATAAAAATATATATATATATTTAAATAGTACTAATATATATATAGTATAATAAATATATATATATATATAATAATATATATATATATATATATATATATATAAATATATAGAATAATATAGTAAGGAGATCAATATGAGAAGATGAAACCGATAAAATGAGAAAAGATAAGAAAGAAACCACAATCACACATTAAGGATGCACCTATAAAAATGCATGCCATCTCCCCTAAAATTCTTTTTCCATTTAAATGTGTGGCTATAAATCCTGTCTTATTATCGCATTAAATTTTTCTTCTCACATATGATCCCTCCCTATTAGTATAGTAAATATATGTATATATAAATATATAATTTATATATAATATATAAATATATATAAATATAAAAATAAGAACTGATTATTAGTTCCGTTGCAAAAATGTTGCACCGTAGTTTTAATAATTAAAACCTGATTTGTAACTGAAAATATTAATAATTTACTTTCTATTTATTTTATAAAAATATCACTCCTATGCAAATTACAGATTAATAGCAACTGATTAGAAAACGGAGACAAACAACATTTTTTATTTAATTGTTTTTGTATATTCGTTGTAAAGTTTCCAAATAATTGCTACGATGTAGACTTATATATATATATATATATTTTAAATCCTTTTGCAAATTTTTAAATACTTGCTACAAATTTGTAACATAAAAAGGTATCAAATGATATTCACATAATACGAATAATAGTTTTCTTTTATTTCGTATTTCTTTACGTTGCAATTTGATGGTATTGATTTTTTGCTTGAATTGATGAACAAAAAAAAAAAAAATTAACTAACAAATAGAAAAAGCATAAAAAGAGGAACATGCATCAGAAACAATGAAATACACCTTAATTATTTCCACACAAGTGATCTAGGTCACACTTTCGATCTTACACTTAAGCTCGGCACTACAAGGTCGGCCGACTAGAGGTCGTCGAAGATCGAGGTCGGTCGCCATTGTAGTGGGTTCAAGGTCGAGGTCGACTTTTTGGACATTTGGGTCGAGAACTCGACCTAGGTCGAGTAGTGTTTTGTGTGCGTGTGTGTAATTAATTAAAATGTATTTATGTAGGTATGTCTTTTGTAGTGTAGGTCGCCTTGTAGTGATAAAAAGTCGTCTGTGATCGTGACGAGAGAAAAGCTGATGTGACGGAAAAAAAGAAGGCGTTGATGGTCAATCGTAGTGACTAACCCTTAATAGAATAGGATAACACATTTTTTTCATATACTCGCTGTTGATTCAGTAATGAAGATGTTGTAAGGAACTATTCTTTTAAAGACTTTATTAAATGCCAACTATCGAACAAGAAAGTACAAGAGAACCGAAAAAAGTGGAGGACTTATAGTCATTGAGATTAAGTTTTTTTTGATTACAGAGCCTGGTGTGTGCCTGTATTTAAAAGTGAAAACCGACCGCAAAACGAAGATCAAAGTGTGAAGCAAACACAGTGACGGGCAGGAACTTGATATTGGGAGTGACCAACAATATTCTTCACAAATTTTTAACAAACTCACTTATAATTTTTTTGTTAGATTGTTTACTATTATTAACGATGTACATGTAGAACATGAGTTTTATCAATTGAAGATCAAATATATTGCATCAATGACGTATGAAACTAAATTCAGTATCGACAGAAAAGCAAAAAAAATGTTCGAGGAAGTAAATTTAAAACATGAATTTTGATGGAATATAATTATCAGTTTTGAATTTATAAACAAGCTTGAATATGGGTGGGCCAAACCATTTCTAATGTCTAATATGGCACCACATAATATAGCATGTATACTTTCAATTTTACGGTTTGGGTTGGCCATGGCCCATCCCATGCAATGAGTGGCTCCGTCCCTGGATGCACATATGCAAACTCTGTAGCCTAATGTTAAGCTCGGTGTGTCCGCATAGTTTTCTAGTTATAAACTCACATTCTTCGTCTCGTATATAGAGAAGTGATTGAGTTTTTATTAATAAAAAATTGGTAAATTTTTCCCGCTAAACCATCCTATTTGCACGTTTTTCATTTTTAATAGGAGGCATATGCTCCTATAAAAATGAAACGTGCATAGGATGGTTAGCGGGAAAAATTACCCATTTTTTATTAATAAAACTCAATCACTTCTCAATAAACGAGAGTGAGTATAATAACTAGAAAACTATGCGGACACACCGAGCTTAACATTAGGCTACAGAGTTTGCATATGTGCATCCAGGGACGGAGCCACTCATTGCATGGGATGGGCCATGGCCAACCCAAACCGTAAAATTGAAAGTATACATGCTATATTATGTGGTGCCATATTAGACATTCGAAATGGTTTGGCCCACCCATATTCAAGCTTGTTTATAAATTCAAAACTGATAATATACTTCCATCAAACATCATTTATTAACTTTACTTCCTCGAACATTTTTTTTGCTTACTGTGATACTGAATTAGTTTCATACGTCATTGATGCATATATTTGATCTATCAATTGATAAACTCATGTTCTATCATAGTAATCGTTAATATAGTAACCAATCTAACAAAAAAAATTATACGTAGTTTGTATTTGTGAAGAATAATTTTGGCCCACCCAATATCAAGTTCCTGGCTCCGTCACTGTGTGCATCACACTTTGATTCTTCGTTTTGCGTCGGTTTTCACTTTAAAACAGGCACACACAGGCTCTGTAATCACAAAACTTAATCTCAACTGACTATAAGTCCTCCATTTTTCGGTCTTTGTACTTTCTTGTTCGAAGTTGGCCATTTTTAAAGTCTTTAAAAGATTGAACCTTACAACATCTTCCATCTGAATCACAAGGTATATGAAAAAGTGTTACCTATTCTATTAAGGCTAGTCACTACGATGACCATCAACGGCCTTCTTTTTTCCTGTCACATCAGCTTTCTCTCTCCGACGACCAACAAACGACTTTTTATCACTACAAGGCGACCTACACTACAAAAGACATACCTACATAAATACATTTTAATTAATTACACACACGCACACAAACACTTACTCAAAAAAAACAATAACAAAAAAGACCTAGTCGAGTTCTCGACCCAATGTCCCAAAAGAGTCGACCTCGACCTTGAACCCACTACAATGGCGACCGACCTCGATCTTCGACGACCTCTAGTCGGCCGACCTTGTAGTGCCGAGCTTAAGTGTAAGAGAAAGTGTGACTAGATCACTTGTGTGGAAAATAATTAAGGTGTATTTATTGTTTCTGATGCATGTTTCCTCTTATTATGCTTTATCTATTTGTTTAGTTAATTTTTTTTTAGTTTTTCATCAATTCAAGCAAAAAATCATCCAACTAATTGCCAACATAGAAGAAATACGAATAAAGAAACTATTATTCGTATTACGTTGAAATTCATTTGATACCATTTTCTGTTACAAATATGTAGCAAGTATTTAAAATTTGCAAAGGATTTAAAAAATATATATATAAGTCTCCATCGTAGCAATTATTTGGAACTTTACAACGAATATACAAAAACAATTAAATCAAAAAAAGATTGTTTGTCTCCGTTTCAAATCCGTAGCTATTAATCTGTAAGTTGCAACGGAGTTGATATTTTTATAAATAAATAGAAAGTAAATTATTAATATTTTCCGTTACAAATCGGTTTTAATTATTTAAACACGTGCAACATTTTTGCAACGGAAACTAATAATAGTTTCTTATATATATATATATTATTATATATATATATATAATAAATATAAATATATAGTATTGATATATATGTATTATATATATAGAAGGGAAGGATTCAAGTGATAAGAAAAAAATAATGCAAAAAGAAAAATAATACGAGGATTATAGCCACACATTATAAATAGGAAAAGAATTTTAAGGGGAGATGCATCATTTTTATAGTAGCATCTAAAATTGTTGATTGTGGTTTCTCTTATCATTCTATTATAATTTTTCTTCTCATCTGATCCTTACTATATAAATAAATATAAATATATAAAATTGATATAAATATATATATAATTAAATATATAAGTATTATAATCTATATATAATAATATATATATATATATATATAATATATAATATAATATATATATAATATATATATATATATATAAAATATAATATATATATAATTGATCCTGTTTGCAAAATCTGCTACAAAAGATCAAATAACCCTTACGGATTTGCAACGGAATATTTTCAAAAAAATATAAAAGAAATTAGTTTAATCTTTGCAATGGATTTGCAAAGGGTTTGTGTGTCGTTGCTAATCCGTCCGCAAATTTGTTGCAAACCCGTTGCTATTTGCTACGGAAATTTCCGTTGTCAACTTTTCATAGCATTGCCCGTGTGAAGTAGAGAATTTAGAGATAAAGTAATGTTTTATAGCATGAGATGTAAACTTGTAATGTACTAGAAAAAGAAAAGGTTGTAAATAAAAGAAGCACTTTATACCAGGAATCTTGTCGAGGCACACATACATAGCAGGTGCAAAATCAACCTTTTTTCATCAAATTCCGATGAAAATGTTTTAAATTAACGCCTTTTAGCTAGATTGATGATCGCTGATTCTCTTTTGAAAAAAGACGCAGTTTGAGTATCCAATATTTAAATTACACCATGTAAACTAGACGTAATGGTCATCAAACCTTAACCATTTTATGTCGACGTCACAACACTATTATAACACAACCTAAACTCATCACCAAACCACCCGTAATGATGACCACTAAACAAATACATAAATATATCACACTTTATACATACATACCAACAAATAAAAAAAAGTGCACCACATACACCCCTCAACCACCGCGTGCGGTGGTGGGATTTTTTGCAATGATTTGATGGTGCAGACTACCAAACTGGTACATTTTTCTTTGCGTGTTTGTGAGGTATATTTTAGGAAATATTTGTATAAAGTGCAATTTTTTTTTGTATTTGGTTTGGTGGTGTGTGAATGGTAATGTGACAATCATATGAAGATGCTGAGTTTGGTGATCATAACATCCATTCTTAGGCGGTCTGCACCACCTCACCAGTGCCAAAAACCCACCATCGCTCGCGGTTAACCATTTATTTCTTATCAAAATAATTAAACTCACTATTATATTAATGTTTAAAAATAAATATATCAAAAGATGTTAATCGCTAGATAACACACTAATTATACCATTACAACATGAATAAAATTATCTTTCTATAAAGATACAACATTGTATACTTTTGACAAAAAAATTTGTTGTTTTTTTTTGGATTTCGATATTACACAATAAATGAGAATCTTAAAAATGCATATACTTTTTTGTATTAACTCAAACCCTATACCACAAAACCTTAAACCCTAAACCTAAAAAACTCTAACTCCTAAAAACCCTAAAAATCCTAACCCCTAAACCCTAAACCTTAAGAAACGTAAACCCTTAACCCCTAGAAAGCCTAACCCAAAAAAAGTCTAACCCCTAAACCCTAAAAACCTAAACCTTAACCGTAAACCCTAAACTCACAAAAAGTCAAAAAGACATTCATCAAAACTATATTTTTTTTTGAACGGCAAAGATGGAATATATAAAATGTAATTTTATGCTTGTCGCGGTGATACGACTAGTTTCTTCTAACGATAAACGTTCTATGAGATATTTGATTTTTAAAAATGCGGATGAAAGTTCATTCTATTGTTTTGATAAAAACCAAATGGTTGAAATTAGTTCATTTGATCTTTAGTTTTTTTTAATTGGTGGCATATGTTGCATTTTACTCTGTGATTGTGAAGTCGAAATAAGGTTATACATTAGCTGACAACTTTACTTTTGTTTGAAGGTGTAAGAGGATCCTAGCATCAATGCGACAATGTATGATATTTGCATCAGTACAACCATGCGGCTCCTGTGTACCTTCCAGGCCATGAATTTCATAATGATGGTTGAGAGTTCAACCTTATCGATGGTTGTGTCGCTGCTAATAACCCGGTAAGTTTTTTTTGAGCGGCAAAATTTATTAACAGAGCCTAGCAAGAAGCTAGAAATAAAGATTACAAAGTAGGGGATATGGTATTACAAGGATTACAACACCACTCTATCCCAATTCAAATACAATTTTTTCTGCCTACTAGAAACCCAAGTATAATAAAATAGCTTGATGTTGTTGAGAATAAGGTCTTTGTTAGGCCGTTTGGAGTTGAAAGAGGTGTTGTTTCTAAACCTCCATAACACCCAAATGGTTGTTCTAACCACTGTATCAAAGTAACGGAAATTATATTGGGTCAAATCGGGTCAAACCCAACCCAATGGGTAATCATACCCGCTGTCAAATATGGCAGTTATAGAAAAGCGGTTACATAACCGTTTTACAGTTATTTCACCAAGGGATGCATCGGTTATCAACCGAACACAACCTTTAGAACGCACCCTTTCATTTCTTATATATATGAACTCGATTGTGTACTTGTAAAGATGAATACAGAAATTGATATTAATAGAAAAACTATTACTTTTCGGTATATTTTGATAGAAATTGTTAGATATTCGATCCAACATTTGCATCAGAGCCTTTGTTGATTAAACAAAATCATCATAACCGGGATTGTGTTTTCGTTTTCGAATCAAGAAAAGAAAACAGCAGCAAATTTTTCCAGAAAAACAACTGCAAATCACAAACTGCAATAAGTAAGGCAAGACCAAATCACAAAATCACTATGTGTTTTGTATAAACAGTTTTTTCTTATTGGCAAATCCGATCAACTGCCACCAAGTGATTTAATCACCGGCAGCCCCCGAAGGGTTTTTTCACCCAGACACCAATAAACAAAAAATCATAACCCCGAAAAACGAAAGGGTTAGGGCATTTTTTTTCAGATTCGAACGAAAGATATTAACCACAGAATTTGGATAACTAAAGGTCATCACAAGAAACGTACCAAGAATCAAAAGCATACAAAAGGAACAAACCACACCTTTTGAAACTCGATAATCAACTCCGCTTCAAATCATTAGTTGATTCATGTTATCCAATAAACACCCATATCAAACGGCGGTTTTCACCAGATCACCAAAATATCGCGAAACCCTAAAGCGCTTCGCACCAACCAATTGAGTAACGCCGAGGTTAAGAACACCAGGATGAAGATCGACCAAAGTCGCGATCTCAGTCTGCGAGAAAACCTCCAACAAGACGAAGAAGATTCAGGGTCGCCACAAGGAGAAGAACTCACATAGTTCACCACACAACAAAAAGAGTGCGGGACCACAAATAATAGGGGACACGAGGTTTAATTAACCCTAAAAGGATTTACAAACACCCCCCCTCTACTTTCGAATTCGTAATAATCTTTGATATAAAGTTTTTTTAGTTATAAGACATTATACAAAAGTTACCCCATAATTCTAGATAGTAACTTTTCCCTAAAACCAAAGTTAGAAAATAGTAATAATATTCTTACTATATCGATAAAAAAATTTAAAGGTAGTAATTAACCTTAGGTTATTCGTTTTAGAATATAAAATTCCCGAAGGATAGTTTTTGGAATAAAAGAAAAAGAAAAAGAAAAAAAAAAAAAAAAATAAAAAGAAAAAAACTAGTCCCGCTAAGATTAATAAGCCTTTAAGGCACAAAGCAAGATAGTACTCACCACAATTTGACACACTATTGTTAGAATTTATGAGAGATTTTATTTAAGTATCCATAGATATGACAAAAGAAAGTGTGGAGGATGCATCAAAGAAGGAAGTAGGTACTACAAGTACACCACAATTCCAATGTCCAACTTTAAAACCCTCGAATTACTCACTATGGGCAATTCGAATGCAAATTATCCTCGAAGCGAACGGTTTATGGGAAATGATAGAACCCAATGAAAAAAAACCAAGTAAGTAGCAACAAAAAAGACAAAACTGCTATCTATTCCATTTCAAGCCATACCAGAGAGAAACAACAACTTCAAATCACAAAACACAAAACCCGCCAAGCCATATGGGATGCCTTAAAAACTTACACATTAGAGAAGAAAGAGTCCAACAAGCAGGTAGCAAACACTCAAATCCAAATTTGAGTAGCACACAGAAGGAAGACAGACCAACGATACCTTCACCACAAAACTAACAACCTTAGTTAAACAAAGCAACCCGCTAGGTCTCGGGCATACAATGAAGAGAAAACACTAGTACTAAAACTATTTAAACGCCGTACCCGATAGGTATCTGCAAATAGTTACGTCCATATAACAAGTACACGTATCGTAGAAGAAATGACTTTAGAAGAAGCATTTTGAAGACTAAGACTTATGAAGAAAGGATTAAGTATAAGAAAGGCAAGCCAAGTGTAATAATCAAGAAAAAATGATTGTTCACACGACATGAAATAAAAGGAAAATATTAAGAGGACGTGAAGTTGAAGCATAAATTCTCACAAGGAAAAAATCATGAGAACTTAAAGGAAGAGAGTAACGAGTGAGAAACTCTCGATAGGAGTTATGATAAAATAACTGTCAAGAAGAACAACGTATGTACTAGCAAAGTAAAAATGCTATAAATGCAAGAAATTAGGGCACTCAGCACCTAAACATGTCACTTAAAGACAAGACTAAATTAGCAATCTAATCTCGGTGAAGAAGACAATGGAACCGACCTTATTATGGCCATATTGGAGGTTGAAAGCAAGATGTCCGCTACATGAAGAAAATGTAGGATATAAAGTAACGAATATGAATATCTATGGTATTTAGATAATTTAGCTGAGTAATCATATACCTGAGTAATATAAAAAAAAAAGAGAACATTTTAAGGAATTAGTATATAAGGTTAGTGGAAAAGTAATATTATCGAGATGGTTCATATATAGAGCTTAAAGGAAAAGGTTCATCATAATAAGAATGTATGAGATGAGAAACAAAGAATCATATCACATGTAACATTACATTCCTGACTTGAAAGCAACTTATTGAGCCTTGGTACAATTCACTGAAGAATTTGGGTTGAGCAAAGTTGTAATAGGGAAGTACGGACGAATAACGACCTTATATGACATGAAACCAAATCTTCATGAGAGTCACACGACAGAAAAATCGACTATATAAGGGCAAATCTAAGGATAGGTACACCGGGATTGCCTTACTAGCCAAACATGAAGGAAGATACGTGGTTATGGCATGCAAGACTAGGACATCTCAACTTTGAGTCACTAAAATCAATGGCTCAAAGAGATTTAGTCCACGGAATACCTGCCATTAAACATACAACACAAATTTGTGATGTTTGTTTGATTGGTAAACATAGCAGTGCGCCATTCCCAAAGAAAGCAAAAGCTAGATCCACATCATCTTAGATTTGGTACTATGAGATTTAAGTGGACGCAATCACACACCCGACACGTTCTGGAAGAAATACATATCTTGTAAGTTAGATGACTACTCAAGATATATTTGGCATAATTTCTTAAGGTACAAAAGACAAGTCATTTGGATACTTTCAAGGAGATTTAAGAAATCTACTTAAAATGAATTAATGACAACATTTAAAAATGTAAGAACGGATCGAGGATGAGATTCACATCGAAATCGAAATCACATATATTGTAAGGAAAACGGCATAGCATGACAACTTACTGCACCCTACTCGCCACAACAAAATGGAGTAGTTGAAAGAAGGAATAGGACAATCATGTCCACAACTAGATGTATGATGAAAGCGACTAACATGCCACAAAATTTTGGCTGAAGCTGTTACACACGCAATACACATCCTAAATAGTGTTCCTACGAAAGCACTAGAAGACATCACTCCATACGAAGCAATTAAACAAAGAAAGCCAAACTTAGAAAATCTAAGAATTATCGGCATGCATAGCATATGCGAAATGTAGCCATCACAACATCTTACTAAGTTTTGATGATAGAAGCATTAAAATGGAATACTAGAAACGAACAATAGGATCAAAAGCTTATCGCTTATTTGATCCAACAACACAAATGGGTAGTGTTAGAGAGATGTGAAAGTTCAAGGAGAATGAACATGGTATTGGAAGGACATTATAGGTGAGCACGACCCAATACGAACCTGAATGGACAAACTTCAATAAGGAGACCAGAAGTCATAAATAACATCCTGATAAGAAACGCAACAAAATGAAGACGATAATGAATTTCCCCGACAAAATGATGATGATAGATTACACATCACCAACTAGAGACTCCTCCCTCCAGCATTCTCGAAACACCTCACACACCATCAACACGATCATCAGAAGTAAATTCCCAAGTCACACCTAACACCTCAACACAATCATACTATCAAAGTGATAATGATTCAATTCAAATCAAGATTCACCATCACACTATTGATCACACCTCCATAGGGAGGTTTTAGAACGATTAAAGGACTTATACGAGAACACCGATGAAATTACTATAGATAAAGAGAACCCAAGAACTACAAGGAAAGCAATCAATCGATCAAAAATTGATTGAAGCAATGTAAGAGTCGGTTAGATTCCATCAATATAAACAATACACGGATGTAAACCACTCTACCCAATGACATAAAGCAATAGGCTTAAAATGGGTATTCAAGACCAAGAAAATTGCTATTGGAAAAATAATCAATCATAAGCAAGATTAGTAGGCAAAAGGCTACATACAACAGCATGGGAATAGGACTTTGAAGAATTATCCCGCCCTGTAGCAAGGAGGAAACAATCCGATTAATAACTTTGCCAAAAGCTTGGCTCAAACAATAGAATGGAGTAAATCACCTTGACGTAAAAACTGTCATTTCTACATGGATATTAAAAGAAGAATAACGTCGACACAACCCAAGGATACATAAAGAGACAATGACAAATGGAAAGTCAATAGACTAATAAAAGCTCCTATACGTACTAAGACAAGCACCACTAGCATTAGAACCTAAAAATTAACAAACACATTAAAGACATTAGATTTCAAGAATGCGTAATATGAAGCAAGCCATCTACACTAAGAAATCAAAAGACTCGCTACATGGGCAATAGGAGACTAAGTGTATATTATCTAATCATTACCGGCACACCAAAGATAGGAAATTGACAGTTCAAAGATCAAATGGGAAGAAAAAATACTAAATGATCGACTAGGATTATTTAGTCCTACATTTAGGCATAGAAATCAAACAGACCAAATGTGTACAATCGATAAAGCAATCAGCGTACGCAAGCAAAATCTAAAAGGAAGCTGGAATGATAACTGCAACGAGACATTTATACCAATGGACCCAGCCACAAGATTAACAAAGATTACAAAAGAGAACAATGGTCAATCAACCGAATATCGAAGCTATGATTGGATGCTTAAGATATCTGCATCACATCGAGACCCGACTTAAGATATTCCTATTATGATTACTAGTCCGTTTTATGCAAGAACCAAGAAGCAACAATGAAAGCTATAAGGCAAGTACTTATTCTATGTAAAGAGGAACAAAGGATCAGGAATCACCTACAATCATACCGGAGGAAAACAAGATACTGGATACAAGATCAGTAGCTACGGAGTCAACACTCAAGAAGGAAAAAGGAACTACCGGCATAATATTCTAACTATGGAGAATCACCAATCAGCTGAGAACAACAAAAACAAGCCACTGTAGCAGTTAACACATGTGAAACAGAATTCATCGCAGCAATATCAGCAGCAACACAATCATAATTTTAAAATGATAACTAAGCAAGCTTACACACACTCAAAGAGAAATTACAATACAAGTTGACAACAAGTCTACAATATCACTTATGAAGAATCCAGTATTTCATGGAAGAAGCAAACACATCGACACGAAGTATCACTTCATTAGAGAATAACGTCGAAAGAGAAGACATACAAGTCGAATTCGTAAGTGGAGAATACCAGAAAGCAGACATACTCACAAAGGCACTCCCGAAGATCAAATTCTTAACCATGAGACAGCTCATAGGACTAAAAGATCTAAGCCACAGCGCTTATGATTAGGAGGGAGAATATTGGGTCAAATCGGGTCAAACCCAACCCAATGGGTAATCATACCCGCTGTCAAATATGGCAGTTATAGAAAAGCGGTTACGGTTTTATAACTGTTTTAACAGTTATTTCACCAAGGGATGCATCGGTTCATCAACCGACACAACCTTTAGAACGCACCCTTTCATTTCTTATATATAGAACTCGATTTGTACTTGTAAAGATGATGACAGAAATTTGATTAATAGAAAAACTATTACTTTGGTATATTTTGATTAGAAAGGTTAGATAATTCCGATCACAAATTAGTTGGCGATATGTTTAACTCGGTAGTACATATTTTAAGCTAGTAAGTGTGCTATGTGAATCCCTTATATGTCCCGTTGATTTACTATAGCTACGAAATGCATCCTATTATTACCTCGAGCTCTGCTTTATTTTTAATAAACTTTAGTCCACTAACGGAGAGAAGTGTATAATTATTTTTTGGCCTTGTTTATTCCCACAAAACCAACGATATAAATTGAGTACAGAGATAGGCTTTGAGCCCAAGATGATAATGATACAGCTAGGAATATTAAATGTACAACTAATGAATGACTAATCCTATAATCATTGTCAACTATGACTCACTAATATTATCAACTAATATGCCTTCGCAGTTAGAGCGGGAGGAGGTCGAACGCTCAAACTGGATCGAAATTTTTCAAACAATGCGGAAGGAATCTTGGTGAAAAAACGTTATACGAAAATGAGAGGGCATATGTAGAACTCTAACCTGACCAGCGGTAACCAAATCTCAGACGAAAAGGATGCGATCTTAAATTTATTTCGTCCCGGATGAAGTGAATATGGTGGCAGACATATAAACAACACTAACATTATCACAGTAGACAAGAGTTACAGTCATAAGAGGAGAATGTAGCTCACAAAGAAGGTTACGAACCCATGCAGTTTCAGCGACAACGTTAGCAACACCATGATATTTTGCTTTGACACTAGAGCGAGAGATGGTGTGTTATTGTTTAGCAGACCATAGACAAAATATAATCCCCCAATAAATACACAATAACCTGAAGTATACATGCGTGGTAGATGGGAAACCTGCCCAATCCAGTACCAGTGAACCAAAGTAGAGAAGGAAGTCGCTGTAAATAAACAACAGAGAACCAAAAACTACAGTCCCGCCTAACAAATCAGCAAGATACCGTTTAAGTGGCAGCAAAAGTGCGGTTCCCTCAGATCATGCATATAAAGGCAAATCTGTTGAACTGCATAAGACAAATCTATACGCGTAAAAGTAAGATACTGGAGCCCCCTACAAGGTTTGCGCTATAAAAGTAGGATCCTGATCAGGACACCTCCAAATCCAGTTTAGACTCTGTATCAACGGGTGTCCGAGAAGGGTTACAATTAACCATGTGAGCATGCTCAAGGAGCTTTAAAGCATACTTCTTATGTGACAAAAAACCTGTAGGAGTACGATCAACATAAATACCAAGAAAGTAATTAAGCGCCCCAAGATCAGTCATGTTAAACTCGTTATTTAGAGAACCTATATTCTGCGGAAGTAAGGCTGGACAGGAAGTTATGAGAATGATGTCATCTACATAAATAAGTAAGTAAGCAACCTGATAACCTTGTCTATAGATAAACAAAGAGGAACCGCAATGACTAATGATAAAATCCAGCTCATGAGGCATTACCCCAAACCGTTAAACCTAAGCACGGGTGCTTGTTTCAGTCATATAAAATCTCTGTAAAAGACAAACATGATGAAGGAGATACCGAATGTCATCAAAACCAGGGGGCTGATAGCATTACATCAATTCTCAGATATGTCACCATTAAGAAAAGCATTTTTAACATCAAGTTGGTGTATGGACCACTTACGAGACACGGTAAGCCTAAGGACCGTGTGAACGGTGGCCGGTTTAACGACCAGAATAAACGTCTCATCAAAATCAACACCTAGTTGCTGACTACTACCGTTAGCAACTAAACGAGCCTTATAGCGGCTCAAAGTCCTGTCAACATGAAACTTATGCTTAAACAACCACATAGAGTGAACCATATTACAATAACCAAGTGCCATTGTTTAACCAACGCACTATATTCATCATACATAGCATTTTCTAAGTTTGGTCTTTTTAAGGCGTGGAGACAGATTTATTAAGGTATAGGAGAAATAGAAGAAGTATGTAGATACAAGCGGTCAATAGGTTTGACAATGCCTGATTATGACTGAGTGATCATGGGATGAGTACGAGGAGGTTCGTGTATAGGTTCGGTGTTTGGCTGGGGATTTGAAAGCTCAAAAATTAGTGGTGGTAGTGGACTGGTTGGATGGGCCAAAGTAGATGGGCCGCTGGTGTGGTTGTGAGCTATTGAAGTTGGAAGGGTGGACTGAGGTTTGGTAAGAGTTGGGCCTTGGGGTGTTGAGGTGTATGTGTGTTGTGCTCCGCATTGATGGTGTAATAATGGGCTGAGTTGTTCGTGAGTTTTTGGAGGAGTGTAGGGCTGATGTATGAGGGTGTTTAGAGAAATGGGAAGGTGTGGTTCGAGGAAGTTTACGAAGGCAGGGAATGAGGTGTCCATAGAACGGTATAGAAATTGAGTTTCGTCAAAAGTGACGTGTCTAGAGAGGAAAATTTTAATTGTTTTGAGGTCTAGGCATCAAAAACCATGATGGTAAGAGGGGTAGCCTAAAAATATACAAGGAGTGGCTCTTGGAGCAAGTTTGTGTGGGGAGTGAAGGCGAGGGTAGCATAGACACCCGAATATTCGTAGGCGAGAGTAATTGGGTGTTTTGTTAAAAAGGCTAGTATAAGGTATTTCATTTTGAATTACGGTAGAAGGTAGAAGGTTAAGTAGATAGGTGGCCATATGTAGAGCCTCGACCCAAAAGGTGGGGGGAAGGCGTGCTTGAAAAAATAAAGTGCGAATGATATTGTTGATTGTTCGTATCATTCGTTTCGCCTTGCCATTTTGTTGGGATGTTTTGGGGCAAGAGAATCTGAGTTGAATGCCATGTTTGGCAAAGAGGGTGTGAAGTCGGTTGTTATCGAACTCACCGCCATGATCACATTGGAAGCTTTTTATTTCGCATTTGAATTGGTTTTTAACATAATTACGAAAGTGCAAAAATTTACCAAACATGTCAGACTTTGAACAAAGAGGGTATAATGAGAGAAATGATCAAAGAATAAGACATAATATTTAAAACCACTAGAACTAATAATGGGAGATGTCCATAAATCAGAATGAATAATATCGAAACAATGTTCAACAATAGAATCCGAACTATGAAAGGGAAGCTTCACATGTTTGCCAAGTTGGCAAGCGTGACAAATATGTGAAGAATTTTCTTTATTACATGAAATAAAACGACTAAAGACAAGCGAACGTAGCACTTGATCACCTGGATGTCCGAGGCGTTGATGCCACGTGGAAGCACTTGTCGAGAGAAAAGCAATAGGAGAAGTTGACGGCTTGGTAACTGGATAGAGATCGCCCAAACTGTCACATCGAAGGAGGATATGACGAGTCAAGTAATCCTTTACAGAAAAACCAAAGGCGTCAAATTCAATAGTATAATTATTGTCCCTAGTGAACTAACGAACAAAAATGAGATTTTTAATTATATTGGGGGTTACAAGAATATTATGAAGATGAAGTGGGCGATTATGAGAAGGAATAATGCTATGGCCGGTGTTGGTGACGGGAATAGACTTGCCATCACCAATGTGAACAGATGGAAATAGGCGTTTATCAAAAACGGTACTTATATTACTTGCATTAAAATTTAAATGAGAAGATGCACCAGTATTCATGTGCCAAGTCGGGTCTTGCGGTGGTATAATGCTAAACGCACTTGGTAGAGTAGTAGGCTGGGATGAAAAAATAGCCAGAGCGGGACCGAGTATACCTTGACCGGGATACGACAATTTGTAATGCATTTTTGGTGTAAACTGTTGAGCAACATTAGTCTTGTGGGCCACGTATTGGGCCAGAGTACATGTAAACATTGTATCAGACGAGATAAATACAAAGATTTTAGGGTGAGGATGAACTATTATTTTACATCGGACCACTAACCAGGAACTCAAATCCAATATCCAATCAAAAAGTGGTAGCAACAAGATGTAATAAATACATTGGAGGCAACAGTAGCAATTGTTAAATGCAATACGCAACTAAACAATTCAACTTACTTTGATATAAAAGAACCACGACCCAGCGAATACGTAATATATTAACTTCTAAGGACAACACCAAACTAGAGACAAGAAACAGAATAGTCATGGCTCTTGATACTGTGACAACCCAAGAATTTCCGTTCAATAAGTTAGCCGTTTCCGTGTAGTAATTTAAATTTTTAAATGTCTCGTTTAGCTTTACCGTTTAACCGGGAAGTTATTTCGTTGTTATCTGAGAATCATCTCCGGGAGCAAACTGGGGACACCAACGTATGTAGTATTTGGCAATTAACCGCGTTTTATGTTTTTTATTAAATTTTTAAAATTTCGTAATATTTTCGTGATACCGTTACTCGTTTCTTATTTAACGTGCTTCGTAATTAAATATACTTATACAAGTGCATGCAAGTCTTGGAAATTAAATTCACAAAGGCAACTAATTATCCTAGAAAGTGGAAATAATATTTTTGGTCCCCCTTTTGTGCCTTGATCCAACGAATACACATACATAAACTTGTATAGGTTTGCCAATTTATTTAAAATAAAATTCCTAGACAAGATGAGCATTTTAATAGGAAATGACTTGTTACTCCAAAGGGATACCATTGGGATATCAAAATTGGTCCCCTTTGGTTGTTCCCCTTCTTTGGCCGATCGGTTTGAACACACACACATGCATATGTGTTGTAAATTTTGAGCTTGCATATTTATAACCTCATTTCACTCATTTCATTCCACTTCATTTCAAACCAACACACACACAACATATTTCACTCTCTTTTCTCTCTTCTTTCTTGAATTCGGACGCCACAAACACCAACAAAAATCCATTAGTTTTTATCTTTGATCATTTCACTTGAAGATATATTGTTCGTGTTGATTGTTAGTTCATCCGGGTAATTTGTAAAACAACGTTTGGGTTTTTTTGATTTCGCTAATCCACCTTTCGTCGTACTTCATTGTAAGTCATCCTCTTATTTTTCATAAACAAAGTTGTACTTTTGCAATTCGTATGATCAGCACGAACAAGGTGTACAAAGCTTGCATTGTTGTGAAAATTATATATCGGCGTTTTCTATTAAACTACAAGTCTTAAAGTTTAAAATATATTGTTCTTTATAAATGGAAGAGAATAAAAAGTAGCTTTTACTTTTTGCATTTAATAGTTAATTATGATTATGTTGATATATATACTTGCATGTATTACGCTAAATCTTAACTTAAGATTAATCTAATTTTGAGTTAATATCGGTGGCGAAAAAATTAAGTAGATGTTAGGAGTTGTTGTAAAGCTATGTTGAATGGTCGAAGTGGTTTAGGTTTAGAAACTGATTTGTTCAATATTGAGGTGTTGATCCGAATAATATCGATATACTTGCGAGTCAATAAAAGATGCACTTTGTAAAATAGATAGTTTCACGAGTCGAGATTGATAAAAATGGAAAGTCTATATTTTTAGAAAGGTCATGCCGAAATTTAGTAAACTTTATAAAAGCGTCGAAAATATATTTTTATTATCAAACTTATGATAAAATGTAGAAAAACGTAAGTGTCGAGTTTAGGTCAACATTTTCAGTTATCGAGTCAACGTTGAAGTGTCGGGACACTAAAAGACGAAATGTACTAAAAGATGAAATACACTAAAAGACGAAATACACTAAAAGACGAAATACACTAAAAGACGAAATACACTAAAAGACGAAATACACTAAAAGATGAAATACACTAAAAGATGAAATACACTAAAAGACGAAATACACTAAAAGACAAAATACACTAAAAGATGAAATACACTAAAAGACGAAATACACTAAAAGATGAAATACACTAAAAGACGAAATATTTTCTAAGATGTTTTGAAGTGTCGAGACTTGTCAAAACTTATAACTTTCGAAAGTACGTTTTAAAAAGGGATACGCCGTGTCTACTCGTGCTCGATGTATCAGTCTTGCGTTAAGCGATATCGTTTGCATTCATACTAAACTACGACATTATGATAGGTTTGTCGCTAGAACCGGGTATTCATTTCACTTGATATTCCTTTTGATCCACTCCCGTATAAAGTTGAGTTTCCATATCCCCACACTTTTACTCGTTTGAATAAATGTTTTATAACTGGGTAGAAACATTGCTTTGCTTTTAAAACTGGACACAATACGTTCGTTAGATTCCTGTTTACGTGATGCCTAAGTACGTTTTTAGACCACACTGCCCCACTTAACAAAAACCGACAATCTCTTGACTTGAAGACCGTCAACCGTGATAGACTCTGTAGACATTCATTACATAACCAAGCATCTAGATCTCTCAAGGATCAACTACTCTCTCTATCATCCCTATCCGGTGACGTCGCATCACACTACACCCACTACGTTGGTAACCACGAGCATTTCACGCGTGAACATCAACAGGGACATCTTATAGACATCGCGCGCTCTTAGCTGATACTGGTAGTCTTGGTCAGTTACCTCAGGGGCTTGTTTCAACCTAGCAATATACTTGCTAAAAACTAATTAGCTTCAGTGTCATGACTTAACGCAACTAAATACCTTTTTAGTGAAGTTGGTAATTGTTATAACTGTCCTGCTACGTGTTGATTCTTGTGGTCCACTATAACAACGTTTGAACTAAACCTATGAATTCACTCAACTTTATGTTGACGTTTTAAGCATGTTACTTCACACTTCTAACAGAATAGTAGACTGATCATGAGATCCTGACTCCTAGATCTACTAGACTCTCTGAGAAACTCATATCTACACATGCCGTCGCTAAAACAGCTTCTTCTACACACCTCCTAGAACCAGAGAATCTATATGCTCCTTCTCAGCGATTCAGACACACTGAGATTCGACACATTCTACATTTGCGCAGCTTCCGACGCTTCTTTATCTACACATTCTTGACACTCTCACAATCACATACACACAATCTCTCAATCGGTTCTCTCTAAAACTATCTCTAATTATAAATAGAAGACAACTTCAGACTATCACGCGATCTATCATACTTCACACATCACACATATATCACATCTACTCCCTTGACTGAGCAACGCATGTATGCGCATTATCTTCAATGCCTCTCTGAGATCTATCGATCTTCTATGAGCGAGATTCGTAGCGTCTCTACATGTCCGAGCGTCATATGACTAGGTCTCACGTTACTTCACGATCCAGACGCCCTAGTCTGCGAGAGTGGTGACAGAAATTCATCTCTATGCGTGCAACATCAAGAGCCAAGGTTAATAGAGACAACCAGGAAGTATATCAAAATAGAGTCTGGACTATATTAACCCTACATAGTTGATACTTCAGCGAAGTAATTGTTTAGTGCTCTTTAGCGTAAACCTTCTACATCATGTATACACTCGTCCAATACATAACTAAAACATATTTTTCTCCTTCAATCGTCAACATTTTTTTCAAATCTGATATTAACAGAACGTCAATTAATATATTTACCTTACTAACAATTTACTTCTTCTATTATTACACTAAGTGTTTATCTATATCTATTTATACTATCATCATACGATGCGAAGACATAGCTCAGAGTGAATTATACAATTAATTCATTACAAGTCATTTGACAATCTTCTGGACACTTGGTTATTTAACTTTTATACATATCACTAATTTTATGCGCATATGCTTTAATAGATAACATTTACTATTGATACATTTAGAGACATTTCTACTTAATGTAGGAGCACTTATGATTAGTTGCGTAAGCGACTTAGAGGAGACATGACATGAGAATAGAGTATAATAGTAGGTAGTATAGGGTAGTTAGTGCATGTATATATGTTCATGATGTAATGTGTTTTGTCGTATAAATACAGCTTGGTGCAACTCTGCGATTGATTATTGTGTAGTGACTCTCGATCACAAAACTAAAGCTGTGAGCCAAATTGTGTAAACCGTGAGATATATTGAGATGGTGAATGTTTATTTACAAAAGTATGATCATTTAATATACAATTCAGTATCAAGTATATTGAACATGTCTAATTATGATGACTATGACATCTTATTGGTAAGTGACAATTTGGTGAAATATGAGAGTGTGACACTACTATATATCTCATCTAGATGGTTACAAATTTATAGATGGTTGAGTCTAGTAACAGTACCATAGTATATATGTAGATATCAACGTGTGTTGTTATAATAGGAGTACATATACACTGTGATTCTACTACTAACACTATGATATCTCTCAACTTCCCAACCGGCAGTTGGAGCTGGGGACGTGGGATCTGGGGAAACGTAGGAACTACAGTATGTTGGTGGTATTTAAGTGATAATTAGAAAATTTGGATAAGTTTGAGTCACATGGAGAGTCATAGTGATATATTGATTTTGTTAGTAATATTTGGGTTTGTGTTGTGTATACTACAGTAACTCAATCGTAGGAATAAATCATAGTTGATTCATTATGATCTCTAACTTATTATATCATAGTTATACACTCATAGGAGAGCAGGTACTAGTTCACTAGGATTTCATTGGGATTACATCAGACACTGATATTCATTTTAAATATAGTGTATAACATAATGAGATCAAGTGTATAATAGAAAGATCTTTCTACTATGAACATATACTCAAGAGTGTGAGATCAAATATGTTGGCCTGGGGTTTAGTGGGCAGGGTATATCTGTGTAGAGAGGAGAGTGAGTGTGACTTATGAGTCAGTATGTACAGTCGTCACACATATACCTACTCTTTTGTGTACATCTCATGGGCGTTGGGGGTCTCTTATTATGGACAGGTGCACTTGGGTAGCAGAGCAAAATAATTAGGGAGTATAGTACACACACATGCAGTGTAGGAGATTAGTACAGATGAAGTGGTGTAGGGAGTAGAGTAGATCTTTCTCTGTGAGTGAGATGGTTAGGTGGTAAGAAGAGATAGGGTTTGGAGGCAGTCTACAATTCGTTATTTTATCACTATAGAATGTGATCGATGAACTATTATATATAACACATATATCACACTCTATACGATTATTCTATAGTTGTGTACTATGTATTAGATCTGGACATACGTGTAGGGTAAGTAACACAGACAGAGATAAATTTTGATCACACATTGTGATCTATGTAAAATGTAGATCGTATATTGAGTAGGATTTGGATAGTATCACTATCTATACATTTGTGTCTAGGGCGAGCTACGTGTGGTAGTCGGAGTAAGATTATGATATTCGGAGGACTATGTGGTTACAGTAGGCAGTCTGATTGTGATTTTTTGGGGTGTTATGGTAACACAAACAATGAGTGATATTGTATGAGTATCATTAACTTCAGGATGGTACAGTGAGACTTACAGATACATTACTAGTTGTACTTACATGTATACAGACTATAATATATATGATATTGTGGAAACACTTTGTTGTAATTGGTACTTATTAGAGGCAACATATAGAAACTTTTGACGAGTATGGGTTTATACTGAGCGATGTTGGTTTATGTCACTATTAATTTGGAGAGTGGGATGTCATAGTTAGGTGACACAAGTTGTATTTTAGAGGTGTATAGCTGTGGGGGGGAATTTAGAGTAGAGTGGATTATAGGTTTAAGGGTTTACACAGATAGGTTATTAGGGGGGTAATGGTGTTTTTGTGACAATGGATTTATAACGTCATATAATTAAATTGTCGTTTCTATCTTAAGGAGCGTCTGTTAATCATTCCAGACAGTGTCATATTGTGGTGGAATTTTATGTATATAAGGTGTCTAGTATAGTAGGTGGGTGAATTTGTTATAGAGAGGATTGGGTTTTGGAGTTTAAATAGGTGATTGAGTATTAAGTGAGAGTATATGGTGGAGATTGGTCTTGTAGATTAGTGGAATGACCTATTAGATGCACAGAGAGAGTGTAGAGTTAGGAATTACACATGATGAAAGTGAGTACATGAGTCACATATAAGATACAGAATAGGTGTCATGCGAGAGTTGTGATGTGCACAAGTCCGGGTTGTCTCAATAGGGACTATCATATGCACTTATATATGTGTATAATAAAATATGTGAGCGATACATATATGATCACATATAGATCTGTTACTAATTACACTAGACATTAGAGTACATACCATGTATCAAGGACCTCAACAGTGATAGATTGAGATATTATGATGGACATGACTGAGTGGGTGTGTGAGGGAGTGTGTATCACAGGCAGACATTCCTGATGAGTGTGTCTGTATCATGTCACGATACAGTGTGGCGATAATGAGTGTTATGTTTTTTATGGGGAGGGGGTAGAAAGGGTTGATTAGGTGTATGTGGAGACTATGGCGAGGAGGTAGATGGTCGTTAAGAGGTGTGGGAGCTGTAGTAAGGGAGAGTGAGTATGTTCACATACATGACTATGATACACGTGAGGTGACATTTGTTCAACATCACACTATAGTCATTGGTAGACTAGTGACCAGATGTATGATAGTGTGTAACGTTGGGGAGGATGTGGTTGGTGTAGACGCGTACTAGGAGCAATGAGGAATTCGATTGGCAGGTGGTATGAGGTGAGTTATGTGCTGTGTTGCAACATGCACATGTCGTGACGATCACCTGACACATAGTTGATTTATGGTACACACTCAATGACGGAGAGAGTATTAGCACGTGTTATTCATATGTTATCAATGAGATATAGGAGATTAGCAATAAGTCTGAGGGTTGTCAGAGTTCTATCAGTATTACAAGGACTACAGGTTGTGTTTATCAGGATGATGGGGAGAGAGAGTGACTGTAAGGTAAGTTAGATGATCTGGAGAGAGGTATGTATTATTTTATGCATAGACACGGCTGTATAGAGTTAGACATGTGAACTGTTACTATTGTGTTGGATATACAGGGGTAGATGCACTGACATGAGATACCCTGGTAGTGTGTTTATAGTTATGGCTATGATGGGACACGATAAGTGAATCAGTCACAGAAATAAGGTCTAGGAGCACGTGGGATGTCACATAGAATGCATAATGAGTGGGATATAACTTGGGAGTGTGTGAGACGTGCATCATTATCATTGGTATTTATTACAGTGGACTAATGGAAGTAGTGTGGGGAGTATTATTAAGATTTGCACATGGAGAGATGATAATGTTAGATAGTATGAGTCAGCAAATGTGATATGAGAGCACACACACGATCTAGTAGTGGGATTTGTATGGAATATATTTTTTTGGGAATTATGATGTCACTGTGAGACACTGTATTTTACATGTTAATGACAAAATCTGTAATATTGATTAGAGCAATACAGTAGTATGATATATGGTTGCGTAGTGGTGAGCGAAGACAATAGTGTAAGACATAGAGTGAGTGAGTGTCTTAGATTACTTTGATAGGATTTCAATGTATAGATAACATGCTATGATCTAGATTGATTGAATTATTGAGAGACAGTCAGGGTGTGAGAGTGCTTATATAATATTGAACATATACGTATCACAGACATGGACGATATCGAGTATTCACTATCTAGCTTAGTATCTGACATTGTTGTGTACCATGACACTATATTAGATAGTGCAGTCTGGGAGAGATGACACAGTCACACACGTAGAGACTGTTATCTGTACATATATTGAGGTGATACAAATGTTGAGATTCAGTAGAGGAGATATGTGTGTTTTTATCATGATGATATATTAGACTATTGTGCATGACATTCAGATTAATGATACGACACGTAGTGACTACACACACGTAAGTTGAGTATGTAGTGGTACTTTATAGGTTAAGATAAGGAAGATTTGGGGGGGAGTTGATATACGAGTATATACAGTGGGCACGATTATCAACTGTGGTGTGATATGAAGTAGTGAATGAGAGGCTAGACTTTAAGGGATATTAGTTATAGGTAGTTATGTGAGGGACCTTTGAGTATTGACATCTTCTCATTCGGAGATATTCTACGTCAGGGTGGCACATTATTCTCTAGATATCAAGGGAAGATAGAGGGTGTACACACTGTAGTGTATTATTAATCTGTGTGATTTTAGTACAGGAACACAGTTAATATCAGTTGCACGTTGACTAGAGTTATCATTGTGTTTAACAGATTGGACAGGTGGGAGTGCACGTGTGGTTTCTGGGAGGAGGGAGAATGTGAGGGTAGTCGACACGTGACAGTTGAGTCATATAGACGTTTCAGTTAAGGCTATGTGATTTAGTGGTATAGTATAGAGTGAGGACTTAGGGGGAAGGAGAGATAAGGTGCACAACACTATAGTGTTGGTGGAGGATTCACAGTTCACGACTAGTATATACTCAGGGTATCAAGTATGTAGTACACATATTGGAACTATTGATAGAGATGATTTGGTAATATCTTTACAGTAGAAGAGGGGTGGGTGGTGATGTGATTAACTGATTTGGGTGATGTGAGGGAGATGATTGTCACAGGGTCTTGAGATGAGTATCTAGTTGATGTATGTGGACAAACTTGTGGTGAGAGGACATTTGATTGTTTATATACTGAATAGGTGTTAAAGTATTAGATTGGGACCACTGTACTAGGATTAGTGGACTCACTGAACAGGTATATGACTTATGATTTATACTAGTGTGCGGTATTTATATTAATATATGTGGATAGATAAAAATTGACACATATACTACAGTTAGTTGGGGTGAGTTGAGAATTTTAAGTGTGGTGGTTTCAGTGTGGTGTCTATCTGGATATTTTGGGTCCGATTTTGTTGACAGAGCGTTACGTTTAAATGAGTGGTCATTGACATTCGTGATGCCGAAGTGGATGCAGTTTGTGAATTGTCTAGGGAGATATATGGAACAAGGTGATTACTTGACTTAAGTTTGGGTGTTGGCTATAGTTTGATAGGTTTTGAACTGTTAGCTATTTATCATGTTTAGTACATTACATACTCTATGTTTTATTATAGATTATTATGATGGCTATATCAATATGTGGGAGTGGAGTGTGATTTACATGACACTCACATGCTGGAGGTGTACAGACATGTATACACTAGGCAGTGGAGAGATGGTAGGTGGGGAATGTGTGTAGGGAATATGTGAGAAACAGCATGGTGACTCTGTATTAGATACTGGTGTATTACTAGAGTTATAGACTTAGGGAAAGTGGATTGATTTGATAGTATTTGGGAGATTGTTACAGATCTATATGGGGTTTCTCTCATTATATTTACATCATTTATTATGGTTTAAGTGATTATGTAGGGGGAGAGCAGTTATGGCACGGGGGGGATCAACATAAGGATATATCGATGAATGGTAGTGTAGGGTATTGGTATATATTGATATGAGTGGGTTTAAGGGGGTTTAGGGGTGCAGTGTAGTGTGTGTTATAGAGGGGAAAGTAGGGGGGTGGTCTAGTCACTGTGCATGTCACGGATTTGGTTGATGTGTCTGTGTTTGGAGGTGGAGTGGGGGTGTGAGGGTTTGGGGGTGGGTGGGGACACAGCGTTGATTGACACACTAATCATTGGATTAGGTGAATACCTATCTGACATGATTTGGGCACACACAGTACGAGTGAGAGGTATAACATAGTTGTTGTGACTTGTGGGTAGTGGGGAGTGGTAGTGTGTGAAGGGTAGACAATGTAGGTAAAGGATAAGTATATGTATTACGTGAAGAAGATAAAGTGGTTATTCTGAAGGGTTGGTTGAGAGAGTCTGTATATGAGTGTATATGTGTATAGGTAACCATTGTGCACTGTTAGGATGACAAAAGGATCATACATATTTGTGTGTTGGCTGACTTAATTGAGGTATAATTGATCATGTGAGAAGAGGATCATTACAGGGGCGAGGTGACTAGAGAGACAAGGGTGGTGTAAGTAGGTGTTGTCAACAGATCTCTATCATCTGGGAGTGGTGGGATTACAAATCTCTGAAATGAGAAGACGTGAATTGGGAGGGTTAGATACATGTGTTATCACATAGATAGGTACCACTAGTGGGATATGTTTTACTGAGGGGAGAACCGCGTGCGTGGGAAGGAATATGAGATGGATGATGTGACGTAGCGGTTGGATTGGTTGTGTTTTGGTAAGGGTGGTTGTTTAGAACAGGGAATGAGGGTATAATGGGGGGATTATGGGATTGTAGTAGGTGGAAAGTGGCAACGTTGTATACGTGAATATGAATGATTGGTGACATGTCAGTATCTATCATTTCAGAAATAGGGACGATAGTACAATTTTGTGGACGGACGATATAGAGGAAAATGTTGTGTGTGTATATATTGAGATAGCGAGGGCTTAAGGTGTGGACAGTGTATTTGTTGGTTGTCTGAGTGTGTTGGTGTAAGAATAGGTGGGATGGGTTTGTGGTAGGGTATGTAGGATGTGAAGAATTACGAGAGTGGTGAGTAATTGTGGGGAGTGATTATTAGAGTGAATTGGCAATAATTTGTCTCTGTGTGAGTAGTGTACATACACTAGGTGGGGAGGGGAAGACAATAGAGAGGATTGGTCTCACATATATGGAATTACATTATGTGAATAGTATTTAACTGGTGTGATGTGGGACATCATGGCACGATTGTTGGAGATGTTGGAGTACAGGCAGTGGGGTGGGTTTTGTTTATCACTGTCAACAGGAGAATGTGGGTGATAGAGGGAATTAGGAGTGGATGCGAGATTAGAGGTGTTGAATTAAATTGAGAATTTGGGAGGGTCGGAGAGATGGGAATGTTATTTGGGATTGAGAGGAGGAGTGACACGTATAGGAAGGAGTGTTGTTATTACACTACAATAGAATTTTGGTGTATGGTTAAGTGGGTTATAGTCTTACGTGGACTAGGAATGTTTGATGGGTTACTTGTGAGATATTTGGTAAAAAGGGGTATTTGGAGGTATCTGGGGGGCGTGGACTATAATTGTGTTATACATACTGAGCGGTTGGTCAGTGTTTTTCATGGACAATTTGTCATTAGATGATTATCTGAGTACATTGGGCGGTGATGGGACGTGTTAGGCAGTGTTATTAGATGTAGTATATATAAAGACAGGTGACATTTGATTGGATGAGGATTAGACATGGTATGGTGAGTGTAAAATTTAAGAATTAATTTTAGGGAAAGGTAGTGTATAGTTTCACAGTAGTTTCTATGACATTACGTTTCAGTCATGGATGAGGTACATAGATCGGTGGGTGATATCATAGAAGGAAAAAATAAGGGGTGGGGAGACAGTGGGACAGAGATAAGTTATGATGAATAAGTGGAGTAGGTTAAATACAATTAAGGAGAAAGGTTGGTTTTGGTTGTAAGGTGAATGAAGGGGTTGCTTTTATGCAGTTGTACACACATATTATTAGTCCTAGAAAGTAGTTTGGAGTGGATGTAGTGGAGTGAAGAGATTATATTGTTAGTAGTGAATGAAGGAGAGAAAATATATGATTATTGAGTCATGTGTGTAATACATCAGGGTTGAGGGGGAGGTTGGAGTAACGATGTAAATTGAGATGGGGTGAGAGTACATAGGACGAGTGGAAAAGTTTATGCGGTCTTTTTGTGAAGATCGGTGGGAGTGGCTATATGGTGTGATAGTTTAATTAGGTTATGGTAAGGGAGTGGGTCTATAAAGATGCAAAGAAGCAACGTACACAAGGAAGAATTCAAGCAACAAGGAAAAGTCAGAAGTAGATATAAGTGCGAAAACTAACAACAACAAAAATAGAGAGATTCTTAGAGACCTAGTTATAAGAAGAACGATATATAAGAGTAGTCTTCTACTATCGATGAAATTGTTGTAGTAATTGAAACAATTTGGAGGTGACACACACATAATATTTATTACAGATTTAAACAACAATTCTGGAAATTACTAGGTATTAAGATGGAATAAATGTAAGTTAGGATTGTGAAATATTAATATATGTTAATGAGAACTGAATTATGGAGGGAAATTAAATTAATGGACGAATAGGATAATAATAGTTGGTGTGTGTATGAAGGAGATTTGAAAATGAATTTGATAAGTTAAGTGTATATTAAGAATAGGTAAAATCATAACACACTATGTATGGGTTATGCACATAGATGTGATGTGGGATTTAAATTTGGTAAGATTGTGCACACTGGTTATTGTGCAGGAGTATAGTTGGAGAATTGAAAGTTTTTTGGAGGTAGATATGAATTTTTTGTACACATTTCTATTTAGTGAGAGTGGAGTGGTAGGTTTGTGTTGTTTGAGGGGGGCACTTATTGGATTAGGGAAGGACAAGGGGATGTAGGAGGGGGGCTATAGATTGGGGGGGGGGGTTTGATGTATGGTACATTGGGGATTAGCAGTGTGGGATGGTATGGGTGAACAGTTTTTGGAAAACAGAAAAGGGGTGGTGAGTTTGGTTGTGTTATGATTAGTGGGGGGTGGTATGTTGAGGTGATGGGGTTATATGGAGGGGAAGAAGGCTTATTGAGGACTACATATCTAGTGGAGTCAATGGGGGAATCTTGAGGTTAACTGTGGAGAGATCAGTGTGGTAATTTATAATTAAGGTGAGGTTTGGTAGGTAGTTTTTGTGAGGGTAGTTGTGTAATGTGATGTTAGTGTGGTGTTATATGGATTGAGTCAAAAAAGGGGGGGTGGTATTAGGGTGAAGATGATGGGGGAGGGGTAGATGTGTGAAGGTTTTGGGTATGGTTTATTGATAAAGGGAGTGGGGATGTGTTTAGGGGGGTGAGGGTAGTTGGAATATTGTGAGTGTTGGGTGATTTGGATGGGAGGGGAAGATGGGGGGGTTATTTTGTATTGGTTAGATGGGGACAGGTTATTAGTATGTTGGTGGGTTGGATATGATGGATAGGTGTACAGGAAGGGAATTAGGTATGAAGATGTTGTGTTGGTGAAAGTTTGTTAGTGGGGTTATTGTATGTCTGAGGGGGTGAGAGGTTGGTATCACGATCGTGGGTGGTTTGAGTGGTGTAGTATATATAAGATATAGGGGGGAGGTGGTATATGTTGTTGTTGGATGTGTTTTCACATGGGATGATTGTTGATATATGGGGGGTGGTTAAAGTAGATGGTATATTGATAGGGGTGTATGTGAGTTTAATGGTGTGGGTTTAGGTAGGGGTAAGGGTAATGGTGTACAAATTAGGGCGTGTTAGAGAGATTAAGGGGTCGGGGAGGAGAAATGGTGAGTTTTATGTTTTATGGTCACATGTCTATTATGGGTGTGATTTGCATCTTGGTGTTATCATATTACATGTGTAGGAATGTATTGTGGTCTGGTACAGGTGTTAAAAGATATGGGAGATAGTGTTAGGTGAGGAGTGTGTTAGGGGGGTATGTTTTGTGTGGACGATATTGGGGTTGTTGTGGAGAGTAGACAGTGAGATTCGTCGGTCGTATATTAGTGTAGGTGTGGGATGGGGGAAAAAGAGTTCATAGATGGGTTGTATGATGGGGTTGGGGTGGGGGGGGGGGGGTTGAGGCAGGGATGGGGGAGGAGTTTATTGTTATCACACACAGGCGACATTCATATCTGGGGATGTTTGGATTTTGTTGAGTGGGAGGAGTTCGGGGCGCGAGGTTATAGGCTGGGGTTATGGTTAAGTAGGGGGGTGAGTATGTGAGAAGAGTGGTAGGGTTAGAGGGGAGTAGGGGTGTTGGTTGGGGGGGGATGAGGGAGGCAATTAGTGAATTTGATTATGATTAGGTAGTTTAAACATGGAGTTGTTTATATGAATGTGAGGAGGACAGTGGTTGGGGGTAAGATGGTATGGGGTTGTGGGATATGGGGAAAATAGATGGGAGTGGTGTAAGTGTTTGTTATTTATAAATTGGGGTATTAAGGAAGATGGGGGTGGGATTTTTGGAGAGGAATGGGGGGAGGGAGTAAGAAATAAAGAGATTTTAGGATTGGATTTGGTTGGGGTGTTGTGGTTGGTGGATGTGGGGGTATTGGTGGTGTGGTGGTGGATGGATGGGGTGGGTGAGTATTGTGGTTTGGAATGAGTGGTTATGTGATGAGGGGGAGATTTGAAGTGATATGTAGATTGTGATTGTGAAGGGGTTTGGGGGGTTGTTTATTGATTTTGTTTGGTTAATTATAGATGGGTGGGGAGTTTGTGGTTTTTTAGTTTTGATTGTTATAGTGGTTTGTTTTGGTGGATTGTGGTTTGTGGTTTGATCTTATACAGGTATGTGTTGTTGAAATGTGTGATATATTAAGTGATGTTTGTGGGGGTAGTGTAAGAGGTGGTTTTATTGAAGAAATGTTGGGGGGGTTAGTTGGTGAGTTAATGGAGTTGATTTTGTGTAATTTGGTTGTGTGGGGGATATCTCTAATAAAATTTCTGTCATCATAATTTAAAAGTACAAATCGAGGTCTATAAATAAGATATGAAAGGTTCGTTCCTAAAGGTTGTGTTGGTTGATTGATCCGATGCATCCCTTGGTGAAATTAACGTAACAGTTATGTAACCCGCTTTCTATAACTGTCCACTCTTTGACAACAATAAAGTTAAAAGCGGGTATTGATTACCTCATTGGGTTGGGTATGACTCCGATTTCTCGACGCGCAATATTACGTCCCCTCTCATAAAATCACATCAAAGCACATGTCGCCTTAGACATCGTTTAGTCCTATGACTTCATGGTTAAGTGCGCATTTGATCACGGGACGCGCCTTTGTGAGCGTAGTTCTCTTTCTGGGTATTCTCCATTAGCGAATTCGAACCTTTATGTCTCTCTTTCGACGTGTATCTCTAGATGAGCTGTGAGACATCAGTGTTCGATGTATGTTCAGCTTCCACATGAAATATCTGATTCTTCATAATTGCTATTTAGACTTGTTCAACTCGTTTTGGATATCTTGAGCGATCTTCTCTTTTTGAGTGTGTGAGTAAGCTTGCTTAAGTAATCTCACTTAACCAAAATGCTGTGAGATGCTAAAAAGAGCTGGCTATACTGCGATGTCACGATTCAGCATGATGATAATGCCTACAGTATATCTTGTTCCTGTGCGTACTCCAATCTCTGATTGGTGATTCTCCTTCGTAGAATCCAGAAATGCACCGATCTCAGTTTCCTGTTCCGAATCTTGAGTGTGACTCCGTCAGCGTACTGTCGCGTGTACAATCCATACTATCTTGAGTTTGCCTCTCGTTATGCTTGTAGGTGATGCATCATTATCCTTTGTACACTCCTTTTAACATACATGAGTACTTGCCTTATATATCTAGCTTTTCTACTGTTCTGCTATCTCGTTTAGGTTCCTTTGCATAAACACTAAGTAATTCCTACAGAATATAAACTAAGTCGGGTCTCGTATGTGAACGCAGATATCTTAACATATAATCCCACTCAAGCTTCGTATTCGCATTGAGTTGACCATTGTTCCTTTCTGTAATCTTTTTAATCTGTCCTGGGTCCATTGGTAACACAATGTCTCGACTGCTGTCACATCCATTCAACTTCCTTTAAGCTTTTGCTTGCGTTATTGCTGATTGCACTTTATCGATAGTCACACAATTGGTCTAGTATGACTTCTAGCCCTAAATAGTAGGCTAACATAACCTAAGATCGCTCATATTCCGTACACACTTTCCTTCCATCACTTGATCTTTGAACTTGTAATTTCCTTCTTGGTGACAGCCTTAATGATAAGATTCATCTACATAACTCCCTATTAGCATATCGAGTCTTTTATTTCTTACATGTAGATACGCTTGCTCTATACGCATTTCTGAACACCGAATGATCTTTAATGTGTTGTCACAATTTTTATGTTCCAAGCACGAGGTGCTTGTCTTAATCCTATAGAGCTTTTATAAGTCTATAGACTTTATCCAATGCCTTGTCCTCTTATGAATCCTTCGGGTTGTGTAGACGGTATACTTCTTCTTTTAAATCTCCACGTAGAAAATGCAGATTACACGTCAAGGATACTTGACTTCCCCACTTTATTGTTAGACAACTAATCGGCAAGTAATAATCGGATAGTTTCCATCCTTGCTACAGGTGCGAATACTTCTTCAAAGTCTATGCCATGCTGTTGTATGTAGCCTTTTGCTACTAATCTTGCTTTATGCTTGATTAAATAAAAACTATTTTTTTTACCATTAGCATCTTTCTTGGTCTGTGAATACCCTTTTTAAGCCTATTGCTTTATTCCTTTTGGGTAGAGTGTTAACTCCCCATGTATTTGTTTTCTATTGATGGAATCTAACTTCGACCTTCATTGCTTCAATCCATTTTTTGATCGCTTGATGCTTTCCTTGTAGTTCTATTGGGTTCATCTTTAACTAATAGTAATAATCCCTCGGTGATCTCTAGATAAGTCCGCTAAGTTCTAAAACCTCCTAATGTGCGTTTGATCAAAGTTATGAAGGTGAATTCGATGATTTGAAAATATGAATCAGGTCCTTTGATAGTATGATTGTGTTGAAGGTGTTAGTGCTGACTTGTTAATTTACCTTCTGATGATGCTGTAGGTTGTTGGTGTGTGATTGTTTTAGAGAATGTGAGTTGAGAGTCTCTAGTTGTGATCTGTAATCATCATCATCATTATTGTCGTAAAAACTCATTATCTCTTCATTGTGGTTGAGTTTCCTTAATCAGGATGTTCATTTATGACTTCAGGTCTCCTAAATTAGAGTTGTCTTCAGGTTCGTCATTGGTGTGCTCACCTATATAGTCCTTCCAATCCCATGTTTCATTCTCCTTGAACTTCACATCTCTACTAACACATACCCTTTGTGTTGTTGGATCAAATAAGCGATAAGCTTTTGATCCTTGTTCGTTTCCTAAGTATAACCATTTATGCTTCTATCAATAACTAATCTGATGTTGTGATGGTAACCTTCCGCATTTATCCTGCAGCCGAAAATTCATTAGATTTTCCAAAGTTTGGCTTTCTTTGTTTAATTGCTCGTATGAGTGATGTCTTTTATAGTGCATTCGTTAGGAACACTATTAGATGTGTATTGCGTTTGTAACATCTTCAGCCTAAAAATTTAGTGGCATGTTAGTCGCTTTCCATCCTACATCTAGTTGGATGACATGATTGTCCCTATCTTCTTTCAACTAACCATTCTTGTTTGTGGCTATAAGGGTTGCAGGTGCAGTAAGTTGTCGTGCTATGCCATTTTCCTTACAATATTGTGTGAATTCGTTTGATGTGAATTCTCCTCCTCGATCCGTTCTCAACATTTTTAATGTTGTCTTTAATTCATTTTCAGTAGATTTCTTAAATTCCTTGAAAGTATCAAATGCTTGATCTTTCGTACTTAAGAAATATGCCCACATATATCTTGAGTAGTCATCTACTAACAAGAATATGTATTTCTTTCCGGAAGGTGTTGGTGGTGTGATTGGTCCACATAAATCTCCATATACCAAATCTAAAGGTGATGTGGATCTAGCTTTTGCTTTCTTTGGGAATGGCGCTCTGCTATGTTTACCAATCAAACAAACATCACAAATTTGTGTTGTATGTTTAATGGCAGGTATTCCGTGGACTAAATCTCTTTGACCAATTGATTTTAGTGACTCGAAGTTGAGATGTCCTAGTCTTGCATGCCATAACCATGTATCTTCCTTCAAGTTTGCTAGTAAGCAAACAGGTGTACCTATCCTTAGATTTGCCTTATATAGTCAATTTTTCTGTCGTGTGACTTTCATGAAGATTTGGTTGTCCATGTCATAAAGTCGTAATTCGTCATCTTTCATTATAACTTTGCAACCAATTTCAGTGAATTGTCCAAGGCTCAATAAGTTGCTTTTTAAGTCAGGAATGTAATATACATGTGATATGATTCTTTGTTTCTCATCATCACATTCTATTATGATTGAACCTTTTCCTTTAATCTCTATATATGAACCATCTCCGAATCTTACTTTTCCACTAACCTTCTCATCTAATTCCTTAAAATGTTCTCTTATTCCAGTCATATGATTACTAGCTCCATTGTCTAAATACCATAGACTATTCATATTCGTCTCTTTATATCCTACATTTTCTTCATGTAGCGAGACCTCTTGCTCTTCAACCTCCAATATGGCCATTAATAAGGTCGGTTCCAAGTCTTCTTCAACGAGATTAGATTGCTCGTTTGGTCTTGTCTTTAAGTGACAGTTAGGTGCAATGTGCCCTAATTTCTTGCATTTATAGCATTTTACTTTGCTAGTATCATAAGTTGATTTCTTGAAGTTATTTTTATCATAACTCCTATGAGAGGTTTCTCCATCTTTCCTCTCTTCCTTAAAGTTCTCATGATTTCTTCCTTGTGAGAATTTATGCCTTCCACGTCCACGTCCTCTAAAATATTTTCCTTTATTCTCATGTCGTGTGAACATCAATTTTTCTTGATTATCCACTTGTTTGCCTTTCTTATACTTAATCCTTTCTTCATAAGTCTTAAGTCTACCAATTGCTTCTTCTAAAGTCATTTCATCTAGATCTGAGTATTGTTCTATTGACGCAACTATTTGCAGATACCTATCGGGTACGGCGTTTAATAGTTTACGTACTAGTGTTTCATCTTCCATTGTATGCCCTAGACTAGCTGCTTTGTTTACTAAGGTTGTTAGTTTTGTGGTGAAGGTATCGATGGTCTCGTCTTCCTTCATGTGTAGCAACTCAAATTCGGATTTGAGTGTTTGCAACCTTGCTTGTTGGACTCTTTCTTCTCCTATGTGTCTAGTTTTTAAGGCATCCCATATGGCTTTTGCGGTTTTGTGTTTTGTGATTTGAAGCTGTTGTTCTTCTGGTAAGGCTTGATAAAGGAATGCGATAGCAGTTTTGTCTTTTTTGTTGTCTGCTTGGGTTTTTTCATTGGGTTCTATCATTTCCCATAAACCGTTCGCTTCGAGGATAATTTGCATTCGAATTGCCCATAGTGAGTAATTCGAGGGTTTTAAAGTTGGACATTGGAATTGTGGTGTACTTGTAGTACCTACTTCCTTCTTCGAAGTATCTCCACTTTCTTTCGTCATATCTCTAGGATACTAAATAAAATCTCCCAAATAAAATTCCTAACACTTAGTGTGTCGAATTTGTGGTGAGTACTCTTGCTTTGTGCCTTAAAGGCTATCAATCTTAGCGGGACTAGTTTTTTTTTCAAAAACTACCCTTGGGGATTTTATATTCTAAAAACGAATAACCTAAGGTTAATTACTCCTTAAAAATTATTCTCTAAATATAGTAGGCAGAAATTCCTAGGCTACTATATTTCAATCTTCGGGTTTTAAGCAAAAAGTTACTAATCTAGAATTAAGGGGTAACTTATGTAAAAAGCCTAAACCTATATATATATATCTAAAAGTGATATATAAAAAAATGAAAAGTGGAGGGGTTGGTTTTGTAAAACCTCCTAGGGTTATTATAACCCTTGTGTGTCCCTTTGTTTTGTCCGCCTCTTTCTGTCTGTGTGTGGAGTTCGTCTCCTCTGTGGGGTTCGTCTCCTTGAGGCTTGGTCCTACTCTTCTTCTTCTCCGGTGGATTCGTCCGCCGATTGAGATGGCGATTATGATCGCTCTTTCTCCTTCTTGTGTTCGTAACCACTGATTCCTTGATCCGATTGTGCGAAAGTTTGGGTTTCGCTAATATTTGGGGATCTTGCTAAAAAACGCCGCTAATATGGGGTTTTTCTTTGGATAACCACGAATCAACTGATGATTCTGAAGCGGGTTCGATTTATCGATTCTTCAAAAGGTGTGTTTGTTCCTTTTGATGCTTTTGATTCTTTCGTCCGTTTTTTTGATGACCTTTCGTTATCCAAATTTGTGGTTAATATCTTTGTTTCGAATCTGGAAAAAAATGCCCTAACCCTTTGTTTTCGGGGGTTATGATTATTCGATTATTGTTTCTGGGTGAAACCCCTTCGTTGCTAGTGATTTAGAATCACTTGGTGGCGATTGATGGATTTGCCCAATCAAGAAAAGCAGTTTATACTAAACACGAAAATGATAGTTTTTTTATTTTGTGTTCTTGTTGTAAACTGTTTTCTGGAAATAATTGCTGCGTTTTTTTTCTTGATTCGAGATGAACACAACAGGTATATGATGATTTTGGTTTAATCAACCAAAGGCTCTGATGCCAAATGTTGGATCGAATTATCTAACCTTTCTAATCAAAATATACCAAAGTAATAGTTTTTCTATTAATCAAATTTCTGTCATCATCTTTTACAAGTATATAATCGAGTTCTATATATAAGAAATGAAAGGGTGCGTTCTAAAGGTTGTGTCGGTTGATGAACCGATGCATCCCTTGGTGAAATAACTGTAAAACGGTTATGTAACCGTTTTTCTATAACTGTCATATTTGACAGCGGGTATGATTACCCATTGGGTTGGGTTTGACCCGATTTGACCCAATACCCTTGTTGGCAATATAGTTCATCAATTATCACTAGATGCCTTAGATGGTATCAAGGTTGTTTCCAACCACAGCTTTTAGTTAAGTCTTTCTTAACTTATATTGATTCACTATCTATAATCATGGTCCACCAAACCAAGACTCGATTAACAGGTTCTATATAATCAACTATCTAGAAAGCACCATCCAATTCACAAACAGAAAATGTACAAAGGAAGAAGCTTCACTACTGCTAGAATAGCCATCTTGTCATTATCACTCATCTTCTTGATGATGATCATCATCATAAAAGATTGTGACGGGTCCGTTGAGGTGTACAAGACAGCACTACAAGAAAAATGGCTTTTAGGGACTACGGTTGTGGTCCCTAAAAGTCCATATTGTAGTCCCTAAAGGTTTTTAGGGACTACATGTAGTCTCTGAAAGCGTAGTCCCTGCTAATCCGTCCCTATAAGTTGTCGGGACTATAAAATTTAGTTTTAGGGACTACTACGTTAACTTGCCACGTGGATTTTTTTTCTGTGACAAAACCTTTAGGGATGTAGTCACTCAATATTTTGACTATAGTTGACCAGAATTTTTAAAGACCACCTTTTAGGGACTACATGTGGTCCCAACTAGAGGTGAACATAAAAACCGGTTTTAAAACCGGCACCGGTTTGAAACCAGAAAACCAAACCGGTCAACACCAGGTTTGACCAAACCGGTTTCGGTTTGAGGCCAAACCGGCGGTTTGGAACCGGTTTGAGTTTTCTTGGTTTCGACCGGTTTTACCACCGGTTTTTCAAACCGGTTTCAACCCGAACCGATCGAGAGCCTATACAAAATTTTTAAATTTTGAATATTAAGCTTTTAACACGTAGGGGGACCCGTTTTTCTGACTTTCTTAGTTGTAGTGTTTGTTATTTAGCACTTTGAATGATTATAAATTCATGTATTGTGTTGTAGTTCAAATCACAACTTACAATACAATCCTAAGCAAAAAAAAACTATCCAAAGCAAAACCAAATTTCTTTCAATGGCAAGTGAATCCGCATCCGCCTCAACTGCCATCGGTGTTGGTTCAACAAGTGCACCGACAATTCGTGAAATCATATCAACCAATCGAAACCCCTGATTTAGAAAGACTTCAACCTTTGCTTAATGTCTGACAACTCGCAAAAAGCTCAATGCAAGCATTGCTTTCATTTCTTATCACAGGGTTCCAACACGACGTTGAGGAATCATATAACTCATCCGCATTGTGAAGCAAAGAAGGCACAGCAGAACCAGAATCCGGAAGCGGGGCAAACGTCTATGGCTCGAGATAGGAGTGTTTTCAGGTACGATCTGGATTATCTTCGTGAACAATTCGCGGGTTTGATGATTCAACGAGCGTTACCGTTCAACCACTTTGGCCACGAGCAAACAACGAGGGTGTTCCAGAACACTATGCAACCAAGATACATTCATGTAAGTCGCTCTACTCTCAAACGTGATGCAATGAAATTATGGTTGGCGGCTAAACAAGAAATAATTACTAGTTTTGGTAACATAAATGCTTGTGTCAACCTAATAATGGATGTATGGTCCGCTCCTCATGGGGTGCCCGGTTCTTACATGTGTGTTACCGCACATTGGATTTAACCCAGTACTTGGCAAATGATGAAGCGGGTCATTTCATTCGAAGAGTTTTCGTCTCCTCACACGGGTGGATCCTTGTTTAAATGTTGACAAAGAGTCCTTCCAAATATTAACTTGTAAGATTAAAGTGTATGTCAATTACATTGGACAATGCTAGCAACAACACATCCGCCATGGATACAACTAAATTAAAATTGAATCCACCCAAATGTGGGTGGTTTATCATAGTCGATGTGTTGCACCATTATTAACTTGGTTTGTTCAACTGGTTTAGGGGTCCCCGGATTGATCAAAAGAGTAGTCCTTTTAAGACAATGTTAAAAGATATTTCAAATCAAGTGCAAGAACCTGACAACGCTATGTTAAAATATGTAAAGATGCAGAGAAACCTTGTTTACGACAAAATTGGGACGTTCCAACACGATAGAACTCCACTTATCATATGTTCCTAAGTGGAAACAACAAATTATTTTGGCGTATTTTCATGACGTTTTGGCCAATAAGAATAGGTGTAATCATTTTCCGGCTGAAAATTGGGTTATTATTCAATCTTTAACCCAATTACTTGAAGTGTTTAACACTGCCACATAAATTTTATCGGGGGTTTACTACCCAACATCTCCATTGGTACTTCACAAATTTCTCATATTACTATTAAGCGTATATGAACTTGAGGGGGGTATATTGTCAAGTATGATTAAACCAATGAAGAAAAAACTTAGGAAGTATTTTCAACACATGCCATCGATAATTACTTGTGCAGCTGCTTTAAATCCATGTTTCAATGTTAACGGGGTAGACTTTCTTATCGAGTCGATAAGTACAGATTTGGAGTTTTTTGACGATAGTTTTGCATCTAAGTCAAAAAGTTATTTTAAAGAATCTTTGGAAGGTTTGTATAATCTTTATTATGCAAAATATGGTAACCCAACTAAGTGGTGGGGCTACTTCATCGAAGGCGAGTGGCGGAAATAAGTATAGCCGTTTGCTAAATGGTTTAAAAGCACATACAAAAAAGGCAATGACTGATCCTACAATGTCTAGCGAATATGAGCGATATGTCAATTCGGATTTTGTCACACATCTTCATCCCAAAGAGTTTGCAACTTTTGATGTCTTAGGTTTTTGGAAAGAAAAGGAAACAATGTATCCCGTTCTATCCCGCATGGCCATGGATATAATAAGTGTACAAGCTTCTTCGGTAGCTTCTGAATCCGCATTTTCAACAAGTGGGAGGGTGTTGTCAATCCGAAGAACAAGACTCACTCTGGCGTCTTTAGAGATGTGCATGTGTTTGAAGGATTACTTGGACGCTAAAGAGCGTAAACAAGACAAAAGCCCTCTTGAAATACCCTTAGACTTTGAAGAAGATGTCTTGGATGACGAGGTGCAACGAAATGAAGCCATTCCACTATCCGATGAAGAAATTACACTAGATGCTAGCAGCGAAGGCACTCTGTCTCCGGGAGGACCACGGTATGATTATATGATGAGCAACGAAGAAGCCAAAGATGATTACTAATTTTCTATTAGTATGTTGTATTTTTAATTCGCTTGCATTATGTTGTTGATGTTGTATTTTAAATTTCCTTGCATTGTGGTGTATTTTCCTTTCCAATGTATTTCGTTTCTGATGTATTAGGGTTTTTCTATTAAATATAAGTTGAAGTTTATTTCGTTTATAGCGTACAAAACCACGAAAAATGAAAAAAAACAAACCGGTCAAAACCGGTTTGGGTGGTTAACCGGTCATGAACCGGTTCCAAACTGGTGTGACCGGTTCGACAAAAACCGCACTCCAAACCGGTTTCGGTTTCTTTCAAACCGGTTTCGACTGGTTCGTTGACCGAAACAGGTTCTTGTTTGACTGAAACCGAACCGAACTAGTTAACCGGTTTGCGCACGTCTAGTCCCAACAGGATCTTTTAGAGACTACTTTTTAGGGACCACGATTCATTATATATAAAAAATGTGGTCAATTAAAGTCAAAAGTTATAGTGACCGCTAGTAGTCCCTAAAGGTTTTATGACCTAATTTTTAAAGCAGCTTTTCAGGATTACATACCCCCTTTTAGACAGACGAGTCGAGGTGATATCGTTATACATGACATGTTAAACGGATGAGTCGAGATTGTATCGTTATACAAGACATGTTAAACGGATGAGTCGAGATGGTATCGTTATACAAGACATGTTAAACGGATAAGTAGAGGTGATATCGTTATACAAGACATGTTAAATGGATGAGTCGAGATGATATTGATATGCATGCGATTTTAAATGAATGAGACGAAATGTGATGTGGGTTGATAGTGATGACAATGGCTAAGAAAATGAGAAATAAGCAAAGATAGAAATGAGAGATGGTTGTGGAGCAATTTTTTGTATATCCATAAACATAAGATCTCTCATTCTTAAAAGATGATAAAAATATAAACCACTACATCCTAAAATGGTAAAAACATGGAAACGTAGGCATCCTTTCAATCTCCTTTATTCTAGAACATTTTAATTAACACATTCAACTAAATATACAAACTACTACTTCACACAAAGGTTTTCCATTTCATTTAAAAGCTCATGAAGTATTGAAGCTGACTGACATGCGTGATCCTAAGGATGCCTTTCCATGGTTAGTCCCGAAGAAGAACTTGTACCCAAACAAGAAATTGGAGGTGTTGAAGGTCTCGAAAAAGAACTTGCGTTTTCAGAAGTGATCTCATCCTTCAATTTAAAATATCCACATCCATGATATTGTTGTGATGGTTTTTATACAATAAAAAAATCATAAGAAATGTCATTTTAAAAACAAATTATTTATATATTAAATAAATAAAAAAAACATCTCATTGTTTACCTGTGAACGAGGACAGGCATAGTAAAGTTTACCAAAGCTGTGTATTTTATGTGATTTTCTCAGCACTGCATATTTCACAGCAACACGAAAAAGATTCATAGGGCTTCATTTGCATAAGTCACAAAACCGGGTGGTGATGGTGGTGGTGTGAGGATAAAAGTTTGTAAGGATAAGAGTTGGTGGTGGTGGTGTATATAAGTATCATATTTATAGTTAATACCTTCATAATTTTTAGGCGGGAATTTTATGGGCCATTCGGCTTAAACGTTTATCGATTTAGATGTAGTTCGTATGTTTTAATTATTTGTCGTGGTTTCACATCAATTCGGTCAAAAGTGTAAGGTTATATTTAATTTAAGTCATTTAAACCAAGGTTTTCAAGATCGGGATCGTACCCAGGATCGTTTTCTTCTTTGCAAGATCGAGATCGTAAAGTAGGATCGGGATCGTAAGATCCTACTATAATGTCATTGTCTTAATAGTCTTCGTAATATTATACAAATCTACAAATTATTATATACTATAAACACAAAATTATATTAATGTTTTATGGAAATGTTATCCTAAATTATGATTATAAAATGTTTAAGAAGATTAACATGTTGTTTTTTAAATTCTACGAAACACAACCCATAAATTTGTAGTTTTTTAGTTTGTGGTTCGAGAAAAGTAAGATCGGATCGGAGTAGATCTTAAGATCCTATGTTCAAGATCGGGATCCTATAAAATCTTACGCATGCAAAGATCCTATGTAGGATCCGGATCGTTTTTGCTTTGTAGTATCGTAAAATCGTAAGATCCTAAGATCAGGATCGGGATCTTAACAACCATGATTTAAACCATTTAAATTATTTTAATTGGTTTAAATCATTTGTAAATTATTTTTTTATATGTTTAACAATTTTTAAATAATTTATACTATATTAAGTCGTTTTTAAACAATTCTTATGCAATTTTTAAACCATTTTTAAAATATTAAATCATCTTTTATAAATTTAAATATTTTTTAATTAATTTTAATCACATTATTAGTATTTTTTACTTTTAGTGACAACCTATTAGGGACTACATGTGGTCCCCAAAAGTTTGGCGCCTAAAATTCCTTTCACTCGAACTAATTTTTTTTTTACTCTTGAGTATATTTTTCGTCACTAAACTTATAAGGACTACATGTGGTCCATAAAGATTAGACGCCAAAAAATTCCCTCCACCGGGACTAAATTTCTTTTGACTTTGACTATCTTATTTTCGTCAGCAAACTTACGAGTAGTCCCGATAAGTGACGTCCAAACTCAAAAAGTTTGGAGACTCTTATTTTTTCGTGTGTAGTCCCTAAAAATCACATATGTAGTTCCGTAAAAGTCTTGTTCAAAGACGGGGCCAAAAAAGTGGTATTTTTGTCTTCTAACGGATCGTAGTCCCTAAAAATGTTGGTCACTAAAAACTGTTTTTCTTGTAGTGCGGCCCGAGGGGGGGCAGCCAGATGGTTTTTGTAGAATAAGAGTAAGATGAGTATGTGATGGATACAGAAGAATATAGACGGATTTTAGTGACAACATATTCTGATGGTCTAAGGAGTAACAATGGTGGTAACTATCTCGTTTATAAGGGTCTATGACCTATTAATCAACTGCTGGAAGCAAGGCATACAATGTTGGTGGGAGATGGGAGATACAGAGACAACAATTATTCATGAAGGAGCTGAGGGAAATTTGTGGGTGTTCAAAGCTTTTGATATGATGATTATGTAATATAGGATATTTTTTCTTTTGTTTTTAAAAATTTGTATTTATATGCTCTTTAGTATACCACTTATTTGTAATCAAGGTTGCAAACATGGCTAATCGGTAGTGGGATGGTCGACCTCCTTCTAGCTTGTAATGAGTCTAGGCAGGATTAATTGGTGATTAATTGGATTGGCATTTTCGGCAAGTTTTGGGTATTTCCAGTGAGTTTCAGGTATTTCCGGTAAGATTTAAAAAAACTAACTTGTATTAGATATAAACAACTCCTATAAGTGATTAAAACAAGTTTATGGCGAGTTTTTGGTATTTTCAGCAAGATTTGCAGGTTTCCAGCAAGTTTGACCATCATTGATCGTCTTTGACCGTGGTTGACCAATTTGTTCGACCGATTTACCCAAATCGGAAAGGTTGGTGGCTCAATAGCGCATAGGCGGTGATTAATCGGCCTTATAAGCTTTTTTTTGCAACATTACTGTTTACAATATATTTGTCGTTGGTCTATTCCCTAAAAAAATTATGAGAAAATTTCATACTTCGTCCTTGTGGTTTACACGCACCCTCACCTTTCATCCTGATTTCAAAGTGAGTACAACACCCGTCCTTATGGTCGATGATTCTTGCACATTTCGTCCTTTCGTCAAAGTCCCGTTAGATGATAGTCCTCACGTGCAAAAAACGCGAGGGCATTAAATCTTTTTCCCTGTCAAAGTTAGTCAAACACCCCTTTGACTCTTCACTTCCCAAGGACACATTTAAAAAGCACTTTCCACACACATTTAAGTCTTACGTACCAAACACCGTTGGACTCTTCAATCTCTAAAATCCAAAAACCATAGTGTTATTGCATATCAATGGCAGATTCTTGGAAATCAATGGATCTAGATAAGTTGGTAATAACTGCTGAGAATATCGATTATGTTTTGGCTAAATATAAGAATAAGTGGTAGGTAGACGATGCTATAGTTGATGTGATACTCGATGACTTGTTGCAAAATGACTTCAATAAACAGGAGTGTGTGAAAGGTAATTAGGATTCAAAAAATGTATTGCCATGCATCTTGCTGCTATAACATTGACCTATTTGACACTTGTTTTTATGTATTGACTTTTTAGCTATCTTTGTAGATGACATAGGATATGTACTTTTGAAAGGTTAGTGTATAAAAAATGCATTTTTCTGCTATTTGACTCATTTGACACTTGTTCTTAAGTATTGACTTTTTGCCTATCTTTGTAGATGACAAAGGAAAGAGACTTTTGAAAGGTTAGTGTACAAAAATGCATTTCCAGCTATTTGACCCATTTGACATTTGTTCTTAGGTATTGACTTTTTTCTATCTTTGTAGATGACAAAGGAAAGCTAACAGGAATTAAGTTTGTAGATGATCTTGAAAAAAAGATACCAAATGTAGAAGAAGTTTTATACAAGGCAAAAGAGGAAATGCTGATGAAAAAAGGTAAAAGTATTTCATCCAAACACCTCTTTCAGAGTAAATTAGAATGAATTGTTGTTGTTCTTAGCAAACTAAGGTTAGGAAACAAATGATTTCATCCAAAGACCCCTTTCAAAGTAAATTATGATGAATTGTTGTTGATCTTAAAAAACTAAGGTTGGGAAACAAATGAGTTCATCCATACACCCCTTTCAGAGTAAAATAAGAAGAATTGTTGTTCTTACTCATCCAATCATATCTTATTTGTAGAAGTCATAAAAATTGGCTTCGACACAAGCTCTGATGATACTCATCCAAGCACTCACCCCTTTCAGATCTGATGATACTCATCAAAGCATTGAAACATTGGAGACAAGCTCTGATGATAGTTGGGAAAAAACAGTTTAAAAAGTTACTTCAAAGTCTATAACTACTTCAAAATCAGAAATGTGTAAGTGGTATTTGTGAACCAGTTCTGATGAGGATTCTACAAGAAATGCTGTTTTAAAGGTAAACCAGGGTCAATCTCCAAAAGTTTTTAAGGTAAAAAAGCTTCAAGCTTCAAACTTTTAAAGGCTAAAACACGGTCAAGCTCCTGAAGTCTTCCAATTAAAAAACCTCCCAACTCTAAACATCTTACACCTGAAACGGGTTCAAGTTCCAAACCTTATAAAGCTAAATTGAGGTCTTGCTTCAAAGATCTACAAGTTGATGTAGGAGAAAGTGCAGGGTCCTTTACTCTTCTTGTTCCAACTAAAAGGCCACCTCCAATAAGAAATTGTATTTTAGGCCTTTCAGCAATGAGAAATTAGGTTCTAATTATTAATAAGGAATTTGGAACAAGAAAACCTAAAGAAGATGTAGGATCAAGTGCAGATGTTGCCATGAAAGGGAAAAAGAAGATGGTTTATGTTCGTTAAGCTTATGTGGAAAACATTATGTTTATCTTTTGGGTAGTTGAAAAAACTTGTAACTTTAACTTTCATGTGTATGGGTCTTGTACATTTAACTTTGTTCTCTATAGGTTGCACCAAAAACTATGTTCTGTGTAGGTTGTATCCCATCCTTTTAGATCTTTAACTTTCTTCTTATTATTAGAATTTAACAGTTGGAATTATGTGACTATTACGAGTGTTTAGTTCCGCATTTTGCATATGTGACTATTACAAGTGTTTGGTTCTCCATTTTGCATATGGTATACAATTGTTTGGTTCTGCATTTTTCATATTTGACACTTGAGTTATTGTTCTGCACACTAATTTTGTAGAAATTGTCTGCACATTGTTTCTACATTTTGCATATGGTCCTTCTACTTCTATGTGGTATGATGGTTGAGGGATTATCCTACATTGGAATAGCATAAGAATTGCAGGCTTGCTTTAGGAAATGTAGAGCTTACTTGTGAATTGTGAAGTATATGTATCTGTTTGTTTCAACAAAATTCATTAATCTCTTATATGATTATCGGATATCAGACAAAAGTATGTTGGTTGGTAGTTCATAGAATAGGGTGAAGATAATCTATGATTACCGGATATCAGTTAGAGTCATGTAATCACTTTCCAAAGGAAAATATTCGACTCTATTGTCTGGGTTACACGAATCTCTCTTTGGAATAAAACCAAGTGTTTGTTATTGAATTAGGCAAAAATCAAGAACCCTTTCGCCTCTAAGTGTTTATGTTTTTCTATATGTATATCCATGCAAATGTTAATCTCTATTTATAAATATGAAACTCGTTGTCAAAAGAGTTGTAACTCTTAGTCAAGAGGTGTTATGAGCATTAATCGATCAATTAATCTCAAAACCTCCTTCGTGAAAGCAATAGTTTTTACATGACCGATCAATTATGGTCATTAAGTTAATCTTGTAGCCGCCCATTAATAGGTCAAGGCGGTTACAAATCAGTACAAGCAAAGCCAAGTATTCATTAGCACACTCACTAAGGAGTATACATGCTGACTAGCCAGGTACCCGCGCAATGCGGCGGCGGGTACCCGGTAACTAAATATTATGGCGAGCAAACATTGTTTATTTATATGTTTTTCTAACAATAACTTTACGAAATAATGACAAATTTTAATTAAAATAACTATAAACTATACCGATGAAACTATTTCACATTCAAATAACATAAGGTTCAAATTTGAGGGATCTTATTAAAAGGTAACATCTTTTTTGATAGGATAGTTTAGGTACTTGCTAGTATTTACAACGATACTAACGAAGTAAAGATCAATATCGTACATGATGTCTTAATCTTGAAGTTGAACATCCTGTGGATCATTTTTGTCAACGCTATCCGGTTCATCTAAATAACAAAAGTGAAAAAGATAACTCGTTAACAATATAATAATCGAATAAAATAATCAAGAACCTAATGTTTATAAAAATATATATTTACCTTAACGATTAATAAAGATTTGACTTGTCAAATGATGTAAGCCATTAGAGTTATAAATTTTTAGATTAAAATTTTGAAGATGGATTATCAATGTCAATCATGTATATATATAATTCACAAATCAACTTTTTTATATAAAGCAATAGAGATACATACTATTAAATGAGCGTTTTCAACACTAAATATTTGTAACCACCTTAACTTATTAAATGGGTGGTTTTAACATTAACTTAATGACAATGACAATGGTCATGTAACCACTATGCATTTATGAAGGAAGTTATGAGATTAATTGGCCGATTAATGCTCAGAAATCTTTTCAATGGGCTATTATTAACACATGCTAGCAGGGTACCTACGCAATGCGGCGGTGTGTACCCAGTGACTAATTTTGTGACGAACAAATGTTTTTCATTTATACGTTTTTTTAACAGTAACTTTATGAATGAATGTTTAATTAAAATAACTATAAGCAATAGTAAGGTCTTTCAGAAGGATTGCTTTTGTAGTAGGGAAAGAAAAATGTTCAACGGAGGTTATTAACTGGAAATTAGCTTGTTTTCGTGCTTATGCATATAGTAACATTATAAAAAGCTTATACATAGTCATTTTATTGACTTATGGTTTTACTAATTAGATTTTTTTTGTTATAAAAGGTAATAAAAAATCTGTTAAAGTTATGAACTTCAAAATTAAGTTTTAACGATATTATGATAGTACACTTCAAAATTTAAGTGTTTATTTTCTGATTTATAGTAATATGATTTTCCTTCAATATTGCATTGACGGTTACAAAAATCATTAAATGTTATAAGTCTAAATATTAGTACCATTAATTTTCTGGATGGCTGTTACAACTTTCAAGTGTTTAATGGTTGTTACAACTTACCAGTTTAATAAATTTGTAGATAGCTATTACATGTTTACTGGTTGTTACAAAGTTTATTGAATGTTTATATGTGATCCATCACAATTACATTCAGTTGGAGAAATTGAATATATATTAATAAGTTGAATAATATAAATCTGTGTACATCATGAGTGTTCGAAAATAATAAGGGAAAATATACAAAACCAGTTGGCAAATACTTGTAGATAATGAAAAATATCATAATAAATTCATCTCTTAATAGCTTGCAGTGAATAAACACTTGATCCTGTAGCGATGTTCTGCTAGCTAAAATATGCTAGATAAATTGGGGACATTAAAATAAGTTATACAAATCATACCAAAGAAAGGATAATGCAATAAATAATAAGATTTTTCTATGGTGTTCTATGCTACAAACGATTACACAACACTTTCACGTATCATCTCCTCATTACCAAGATTATTCGATCTGACTCGAATCCACTTCGAGTCCGACTCATTAAACAAAGAAAACCTCTGACCAAATTGGTACGATTTCCACCCCTACCATCAACATCTTGATATACCCCGTGAGCATCACTAGCCACTTATCAATACCTGCACTAATCACTTATCAATACCTGCAAGAATTCCACAAAAGGTGTAGATCGGCGGGAACAGATCCCGGGTGCCTTTTGGCACCAGTAATTGTCCACCTCACAAGGAATAGCTCTGGCAACTCTCCTGGCCCAGCGGAGCACCACCTGGAGTGAGACGAGCCGAGACTCGACCCCCAAACTCTTATTCCACAAAGTCTCTTTAGTGTGCCCATAGGTTTTGCGGAAGCGGGTACCTATCTGAAGCAAATGCCAATGATTGGACTCGAACCCGGGTCTATTGACTCAAGCACGAGAGCTCCACCCATTGGACTAATGCTCCAGTGGTAATACCTGCAAGAATAACATTAATAAGCAACTGAACAACTCAAAAAATTTAAATAGGTTTGCAAGATCTAACACCTCGTTTCCTTCTCAGGCAACCACAAATCCATTTGTATGTCGTTGTCCATAAACGTCATCACGTGCAATATTAGTTAAAGAAAAATAAAAACTTAAAGGAAGAAGAAGAAACTAACCGTAGTGGGGAACAATCCTGAATGTGAAGATTTTTTCATAGAAAATAGAGTGGGGTGTGTTGTTTTGTGTGAGTTTATATATGTTTTACCGAATGGGCAGTTACAAAGTTGCAGTGACTTTTTAAATGGCTTGATTATTATGAAAAAACGTATACATTTAAGATCATTTAAGGTTAGGTTACGCTTGTAAAAATGTATGCATTTAAGGTGAGGTTGACTAATGGCTTGTATTAGATTTCCCAAAGAAGAAATGTTTTTTTACTTAAAAATTTTAAGACTTCTAAAATTAGAATTGGCTAAATGCTTTATATACATAATGATGAGTACCATTTGCTCATGATTTTACTCCCTCAAAAGTAACACTCTCTAATGAGATAACTCCGTAAAGTATTGAACCTTGTGATGAGTTACTCAGCATCATCAGCTAACCACTAATCAAGTCAAAGAGGAGGCTCAGTAACTTGATGGGTGTACACTCCGTACCTCCAAACTCATTTTTAAATATGACCCAATCCCATAATTGCACTAAATTTTCAACAAATTATCCCTTAATGAACCAGCAAAAGCCGAAATGTATGTAGAGTCCTAAAACTAAGAGACGAATTTTCCACTAAATCAATTTTATCCCAAAACCTTTTTTCCACACCAGATAACAAATTAGTAGTCATTAACTTTCTGTCACGTACTGTAATATTCAACATGGTATAACTCATGGTGTATCTTTCGGTTTTGTTAGTGATCATTATGCTGTAAGAAAGGGTTTAGAGATATAATTTGTGTCATGTATTCCTCAAAACAATTGATACAATATATAGGAGTGTACGGACTATTCTAGAATACGGGCTTGAGCCCAATACATAATGACCATTAATTTGACTAGCATAAATAACTTTGAATGACATAAATAACTTTGACTAATCATACATAATTGACTTTGACTAATCATGGACTAAGACTCCCCCGTAGTTGGAGCGGGATGACACCGGACGCTCAAACTGGTGCGAAACTCCTCAAACAACGCTGAAGGCAATCCCTTAGTGAAGATATTTGCAAACTGATAACGAGAAGGAACATGCAGAATACGAACCTGACCAGCAGCTACTAAATCACGAACAAAATGAATATCGATCTCTATATGCTTCGTACGCTGATGCTGAACTGGATTGGAAGATAAATAGACAGCACTGACATTATCACAGTAAACAAGCGTAGCGGAAGACAAAGGGGTGTGTAACTCACGTAGTAAATTCCTCAACCAGCACGTCTCAGCAACAGCGTTGGCAACGCCACGATACTCTGCCTCTGCACTGGAACGAGAAAGCGTTGGCTGACGCTTAGCGGACCAAGATAGTAAATTGTTGCCAAGAAATACACAATACCCTGAAGTCGATCTCCGAGTCGTGGGACAACCAGCCCAATCCGCATCAGAATAAGCAACCAAATCTGTGGTAGATGAAGAAAATAACTGCAAACCATAATTCAGAGTACCCTGAACATACCGCAAAATCCTCTTAAGAGCAGAGAGATGAGGCTCCCGAGGATCATGCATATGAAGACAAACCTGCTGAACTGCATAAGAAATATC
>BQNB010021070.1:0-12054 GCA_026074375.1 Tanacetum coccineum | reverse complement strand
CTAAACTACGTCACGTTCATCTCGTGTCCTTGATTGGATACTGCAATGAAAATGGTGAGATGGTACTGGTGTATGACTACACGACTCACGGGACCCTACGTGAACATCTCTACAAGACAAACAACCCTCTTTTATCATGGGAAACACGTCTCAATATCTGCATTGGCGCGGCCAAAGGGTTGCATTATCTCCATACGGGTGCAAAACGAACAATAATCCACTGAGACGTCAAATCCACAAATATCTTACTGGATGAGAATTGGGTTGCTAAAGTATCTGATTTCGGTTTGTCAAAGGTAGGCTCAAGAGACCCGTTACATAAACATGTTAGCACAATGGTGAAGGGTAGTACATATAGGGTATATGGATCCTGAATATTGCCGAAATAAGAAACTCACAGAAAAGTCTGATGTGTACTCATTTGGGGTGGTTCTGTTTGAAGTGTTGTGTGCAAGACCAGTTATTGTTCCACGGGTACGAGACGAACAAGTGAATTTGGCAGAATGGGGCAAGACTTGCTATCGAAGGGGAACGCTAGTTGAAATAATTGATGAAAAAATAAGTGACCAGATTGCACCAGGGTGTTTAAGGAAGTTTGGTGAGGTAGCGAATAGCTGTTTACATCAAGAAGGTTGTGAACGACCAGCTATGGATGAGGTAGTTTGGGGACTAGAGTTTGCATTAACCATGGTAGTACTTTTTATCAGTTTGATATTTAATTAACCACATGCATGCATGGGGTCGTTCCATTGTTTAACCATAAAAATCTTATCTTATGTCCACTAGACACAACATCCCAAATTTAGCTTGCCTCAATTATTAAAGCCATTGGCCATCACATGCAGCATTTATATTCTTTATAAGCAATGACAAAGAGTACTAGCTGATCAAAAAAAAAACCACACAAGATGTTTAGAGGAGGAACTAACCCAATCTGCTTCACTACCACCATTTTAACAATAACAGTCATTCTCATGATCACGATTATCAAAGACTGTGATGGTTCAATGACAGCATGCAATGGCAGTACCGCAGCAGAGTGCCTGCAGTTGGTTTCTGTGGAACAAGAGGAAGAGTTTATGATGGACACAGAGGAACATAGGCGGATTCTGGGGCCGGCAGCAGGCTTTTTCAGTGGTGTTGCTTTTCAGCAGCCTAATCCGGCTTGCGACAGAAACTGTGACGGACAAAAAAGATATGATACTGCTCGTCGGCATCCAAAACTATATGATTATTCAAAAAAATAGAGGCCGGGGTTTGGTTCTTGGAATAAATCCAGAGCTCTTTACTTATTTGTTGTGTATCAGTGTTGTAGTATTGTTTTTGGCTATCTGTGGTGGGTTCTTGTGATGCTTTATGTGTTTACCATATAATGATGTGAATAAAAAGTTAAATGTCTTCACAGTAAGTTGTTTTGTTGCAACAAACCTTATGGAAACAAGAAGCCACCCATACTGTGCTGATATATCTAAAAGAGCCAAACCAGTACACCTCCCTAAATGAACCACAAAGCTAACCACCACAACTACACGAGAATATTGTATCAACGATAGTTTGATTTGGGTGTTATACTATAACTGCTAATCAGCAACAAGAATATCCTATCTAAATGGGTTTTGCCCTTCTCGCTAGAGCCCTCTTCACTATAATTTGGTATGGACACCACACACGCCTAGTTATTTTTTAGAAAAAGGCTAACCATATGATGTAGTGTAATAAAAGGGATAACTAATTGGATCTGTTGATTCTATGAATACCCAGAAACAATTCTTCTAATTATCGTTGATTCGAAAGGAATGCCGATAGTTAGGTAAAATTCTTAACAAAACTGCCAAAAATAAACTTTTTATATATTTTGGAACTCAATAGCCAGATGCATAGTACAATACTTAAATAGGAAAATGAAACTGAAACGGGCCCTAAAAGACAAACGGGCTGAAAGTTAAGCCAAAAACAAAAGTTCCAAATTCTCAAAAAAACACAAAAATGTAAATAACTCCTAAAATATGATGATTCAAGGCCCGAAACTTCCAAGCTTCAAAACGGATCATGGGCCTGGTCTTGGGCCTGAAACGACTGGTCTTGGGCCTGGTCTTGGGCCTGAAACGGATCATCTGAGCCCAAGTTATGACCTTTTGAATAAAGGGCCTTTCTTCACACGATCTTGGGCTTCCAGAAATAAAATGGCCCGTTCTTCAATACTTAGGCCTGCATCAACAAGTTTAATAAGTTAATGAATAATGATGCCATGTCATTCACATTACACTGTACACACATAAACGAGTCCCTCATACTTTCTCTAATTCGTCATCTTTTATTTTAACAACAGGTTCTAGTGGGCTAGAATAGCTATTGAGCTAATTATATACAAAATAAAGTATATGTGACACAGTCATTTGAATGCATATTACAAAGTCATTAAAACAATATCCAATCAATCTCGTGTGGTTTGTTTGCAGTTGAAACATTGTGTCATACTCTATTACGTCCAATAGTAAACTCAAATTCATGATTCTATAATCAGTTCAACAATGATCAAATCACTCATTAATGTATAAAACAAGCATCTAGTACATCAGTTACACTAAAGCAACAACCTATGTATTCCGGTACCAAACTCGAGAATTCTCGTCTTGGTACCGTACCATTTTTAGTGGTACCGCATTTTTTTTGAGTGAGTTTCAATGTACCGGTACCGTACCGAGTAAAGATACCGGTACCTGTTAGTACAAAAAGCGTTATGGGTTGATAAGATGAATCTAGGTGATTGTTGGGTAGGCCCAATAAGAGAGATCTTATACTAAATCAAGTGAGTGAAATGAGTTCCTGTACAATCTAGGTGATTGTTGCGTATCCGGCTCCTTTCCACAAGTATCCGAAACCTTTCCTTTGCTTAATAGGAATTAGTCGTAACTATACTTTGGATGAAGATACTTACCCCCAATTTCTGCGTGATAACAATGAGGGTGGGTGCTTATTGTTATATCTTACTTGTGTTTTGCCTTTTCATTACTTTTGCTGACCGTTTTATTCTTGTCTCTTTTTGTGTAGAAATGGATTTGCTCTCCTTTATCCAAACTGCCGATCCTACAAAGGTGAGGATTGGTGAGAGGCAGCGTGCTGAAGGTGAGCCAAAGTTGTTGGATACCACTGTGGGGCGTGTTGTTCCGCTCTTACCGGTTGCTCCTGCTCGTGCCTCAAGCGAGCTAGAGGCAAGTGTGGACAAGCTTTTTGACGAAGGAGGCAGCGGTAGTCATGCGGAGCAGGGTGATTCTGTGAGTGGTGGGCATGGTGTTGGTGTTCCGCAAGTTAGTGAAACTGCGGAGATTGTTGCTGAAGACGCAGCTCCTGTGCAACCTAGGCGTCAAAGAAAAAGGAAAACGGTTGTTTCTGATGCCGGTGAACCTTCACATCCCCCTAAGAAGTTAAGGGAAGATCACGGAACTTCAACTGGGCCATCTGTTGCTGGTAAATCTAGGTCCGCGCTCCAGAGATTACTTGCTGGAGCTGTGTTGAATCCGGAGGTTGGGGTTGTGGCCTTACCTACCCTACCCTTTATTACTTCTTCTGTGTCCGTGACACCAGAGCGAGAGGATGGGGATCAAACTGACTTTATGGCCGGGGCCAACCTCCGAACCATTACTGCTCCTCCAAGGTTTGTCATATCTTCAGACTCTTCTCACCATTCAGGTGCTAATATTGCGGAAGCTGAAGTTGATTCTTTTGCCAGGCCTTCCGTTCCGTTGATGACAATGACGACTACCGTTACCTCCACGGTTGACCCGACTACCACTGCTAAGGAAAAATTTGTTGAGTCTTCTATTTTTGGTGGTGGTTCTTCTTCTGGGGCTGAGCATACCGTAGGTGGCTTTTCTGGCCTTACTGGTAGTGACTTCATTGTTGGCGGTATCCGTACTGTTGTTAGCCCTGACACGGATCTTCAGAAAGTGTACGTACCCCAATGGAGTGTCACCAATGGTTCTTGCTTGGATGATGGTCGTACTTGTCGCGAGATGGTGGATGAGTTTGCTCCTCCTAAGTTTTTTGCTTCAATCCGTGGGATGGAACACGATGAACTTTTCACGGAATTCAATGTAGGGGCTGCTCGCCAAATATCTCTTAGCGCTGAAGTGAGAATGCGTGCTGAGTTTAATATTAGAGAGAAAAGGAGATTGAGTGCTGTTGTGGAAGAGAAAAATTCATTGCTGAAGGCCAGGGATGAAGAGGTTGCGAGTCTCAAGGCTCAGTTGCTAGTGAAGGAGGCGGAAGCCGCGGAGGCTATCCGTCTCCGTGCTGAAGTTCAAACTTTGGCGGATCGTAATACTGTCTTGGAGGGGGAGAAAAGTGAGCTTGATGTTAAAGTGGCAGACCTTGCGGCTACCGTTAAAGTTAGGGAACAAGAGGTTGCTGACTTGGACGGCGTGGTTACTTCTGTTAAGGTTCATAATGACAATCTTTCTGACCAGGTACGCATGTTTTCACTTAAGTTCCTTTCCTTTTTTGTTTATATTCCGCCGTTCTCCTATTTTTATATTTTCGCTCAATTTCAGGTGCATACGCTGGAGGTTTCCTCTGCTGGACTTCAAGAAAAAGTCACGGCGTATGAGAATTTCATAGGCCAGCTTGAGAAGTTCCAGGATGACCGGATGAGGGAGATGAATGAAAAATTTGATAAGCTGGATACTGATCTTGTTGAACTGGCCCTTCACTTGGAGGAGAGATTTTACCCACATCTTTTGACTACCATTTATGGGCGTCGATGGCTTCTTACCCATGGCTTAGAACTTGCTATCGCCAAATGCTTGAATTCTACTGAGTATCTTTCCTCTCTTGGAGCGGCGATTGGTAAGGCCGCTAAGAAGGGTATGCAGGAACAACCGTTTTTCTTTCCGAACCCTTTTTCTTAGGTGACTCGGAGCGGCCACGCCTTGGTTCAGGGCTCCCAGATCTGCCGCGGACATACCTTGGTCCGAGCCTTTCCTTGAGGTCCCTTCTTCTGATGGGTGTTCCTGACTCAGAATGACGTGAGGTTTCCTCAAAATTGAGGCGAGCTTTTACTGCCTTAAGCTTTTCCTGTTGCGCCTTCTCTTGGTGTATTTTTTTGGCTATGACTGGTAGAATCTGATGATAGTTCTTGTCGCAGTATTCCCACAAGGCTTCATCGGAAATAGGCCTGCTTGGATCCTGCGGAACGGGCTCCTTCCCTAGGGTATTTTTCACGACGGACGTGGGCTGGCTAAGGGGAGTTTGTTCGTTAATGCTTATGGTGAGTATTTTAGAAAACACGGTTGTATTCGTGGTCCCACGGATGGCGCCAACTTGTTAGTACAAAAAGCGTTATGAGTTGATAAGATGAATCTAGGTGATTGTTGAGTAGGCCCAATAAAAGAGATCTTGTACTAAATCAAGTGAGTGAAATGAGTTCCTGCACAATCAAAGGCAAACCGTTAGTCTTACCGTGAGGACGGACCCCACGATTGGACTCTGACGTGAGAGTAAGTACACATATTTGTCAGAGAAGTGTCAGAGTATGTGTGTAAGATATTGTTAGAGAAAAATCGTACCTTGTGGGGTGTCAAAATACCCCTATTTATAGGTGAGTCAAATATTAGGTTTTCCTAGTATTTCGCTCATTTCTGTTAGTAAGCCGAAGTGGGACCCTTATCGGGTAAGGGCCCGCTTATAATCATGACTTGCTGACTTAGGCTTCTGCTAGCGGACTTCCGCTGTCTTACGGAAGTGTCTTCTGGAAGCCTTCCGTCCGTGTTGATGCTTCCGGACCGTAGCCCGTTAGTCCTTATAATCATGACTTGCCGGGACTTTGGCTTCCTCCCCCCTAGTGGACTTCCTCGGGCTACGGAAGGATACGTTGGATGCCTTGCGGACGGGGGGTGCTTGAGCATTCGGTACCGTTTAAACGGTTCCCGGTGTGGTCTGGGCTGAGGACGTGTGGGCCACTGTAGGAAAGGGGGGGGTTGGGGGCGGGTGGGGCTCGAGTCTTGGATGAGAGTGTTGTGTGGGGGGGAATGGAGAGGGTCGGGTGGCCTGGTGGCCGTGTACGTTGGGGTGTTAGTCACTCTAGGGCTCAGATGTTGCACTCGGTGTGTGCCCCTGGATTTTTGGGGAGTTTGTGGGTTTTTGAGTCTCAACAATTTATTTATATTGTGGGGATGGGTAGTGGGTATTTACTGCTGTTGAATTATTCTACGAATGGTGTGCATTATGTGCTGTGATGATGGGTCGTGGGGTGAAAGGAAGGTGGCCGGGGCAGGATGGTGGGAACTTTGGGGGTGCGCGGTGATTGCTTTCCTTATTGCTCGTCTGTCGTGGGGGGGATCCCAGTAGTGGCTATTGCGTTGGTTATGGTGTCGGTGTGGGGTATGGTTGAGGGGGGGTAAGATTGGATTGGGTCGCGGGGAGAGAGTCGAGGGGGGAAGTAGATGGCAGATTGGGGGTGCAGGAGTGTGTGGGGGGGCTTTAGAGTCTTTATATGTGAAAGATGTCTGTCGCTAATTTATAGTTGGGGGCTTGGGCGGGTATCGGGGGTGGGGGTGTGCGTTCGGAGTTGGGTGGTTGGGGTTAGAGACTGGGGGTATAGGGTGGAGTGAAAGGGGTTACTCGTCGGTGTGTGGCTTTGGAAGTGGGCTTCATCCGTGTATTAATTGTTTGTGGGTTTTTGTTGACAGATCCCATGAATGTTTTCATGCACTATACCGGGGATTTTGGTCCTACATTCTCCGTGCCGAGTTGTATGCCCTACGCTGGTTTAAGTTCCATTAGTAGAGAGTTTGTATGAGTATGATAGCTTGCGGGGACAAGTGTGGCCATTCGACCATAAATTTGGTATAGCGATAAGAGTATTCTCAGTCATTTTATTTTTTTTTCAATTAATAGTATTTATTGTATGTCGCACGATGTAGGTTTTATTGCAGAACTGGTTTCGGTTATGCAGCATTCTTTTTCATAATAGAGCTTTTGTAGTGACCCCGGGGTTGGGAAGTTTATTGTTGGCAAATTGGTGTGAGTTTTGTGGTGTTTTTGAGAGCAACGATTGTATTGCTTCCTTAACCAGTTATGTATTTTATAGTGTAGCTTATTGTTGATCATTTCTGTGCCTTTGCGAGTCTCGTGTAAGATGGAGTGTGGAGTGTTCTAACATGTTTTGGCTGGCATTATGCATGAGCGGCGCTATGTATAGGGGGCTCCGCGATCGTCTTGGTGTGGGTGTGGCAGACTACTTGCACGATTGGGCAGGATGTTTTTGGTGGCTGGGGTTGGTTGGGGGAGGCATGGCCGTTATTGAATCCCTAACACACACATCTTTTATGTTTTTGTGCGGTGTGTTGGTGGTGTGGGTGTGGTGGGTATACTGGGGGGGTTTGCTTTGGTTGTCGGTGTGTGGGAGGTAATTGGTGTGAGGGGCTTGGGTGCGCATGTGGTGGGGTGCAGAAGGAGAGACGATTGTATTTTAAGGTTGTTTGTTTCATGCTCTTTTTTTTATTTTTTTTTTTATTGGGGTTTGTGTTAGGGTCAGGTGGGGTTGTGTTGTCTGAGTTATTTTACGCGATTTTAAGGGATTTGATTGTGGGGGTGGGGGGTCACGATTGGTTGCAAGGGGGGGGGTGGCGACATTGGGTTGCTCGTGGGTGAACCGTAACCGTTCTCTAATGATATCTCTGGTAGTTATCATCCTGAAGTTTTGGACCCCTTATAATTACCCACATCCACCCCAAACTAGAGAGAAAAAGTGAATTAAAAAAATAGAATAAAAAATAAATCAAAAAAAAGGGGGAAAAAAATGAATGAAAATACCAGGAGAAAAAAAATCTACAAAAAAAAAAAATATATAAAAAAAAGGAAAAGAGGACAAAAAAAATAAATAAAAGATAATAATGGGGAAAGGGAAGGAGTACCAAATAGGAGATTGGCTATTAAAAATGAAACCAACGTGGGTAAAAAAAGGAAATAGAAGGTGGGTTGTATATTGGAAGTTTATTTGAATTATTAAGGATCAATGTGGGTAATACGGATTTTCCAAAATGTTATTTATTTGTTTTTCCTAGATTTTTTTCTCTTTTATTTTGTTTTTTCCGTCTTTATTACAGATCCCTCGGGTATTTGGGATTCATGTTGTTGCTTGAAGGAGGGGTGTTTGACGGCTGGGGGGGGGGGGGGGTTTTGTGTTTTGGGTTGGTGTTTTTTGTGTAGGTTATTTGGGGGAAATGAGTTGTAATGCTTTGTGAAGCAACGCATTATGTAGGTTATGAGCGGGAATAACTACAACAAGGGGGGGGGTGGGGGAAATTAAAAGAGTTGGGGGCGGGGGGGAGAGGGGATAGGGGCGGGGGGTGAATTGGGGGGAATTCTCTGCATATGGGGGGGGCGAACCCCCCCATATGGTGTGTGGGGGATTGAGAAGCTATCCTTGCTGGGACGGGTGGTTCTAGTTTAAGGGAGGTGTTGGGGGAGGGGAATCTGCTTTATCTTTTTGGGGTGGGGTGGGGGGGGTTCCGGTTTAGGAGGACTTTGGTGCGTGGATGGTGATGGTTGGTCTATTGGAGAATGTAGCTAAGCAGCTCATGGTAGTGTTCATTTTAATGGGGGTGCTGCTGTTGTGCTATCAGATGTTTTGTGTGGTGGTTTAATACCTTGTTCGGTGGTGTGCAAACTTAGGAGGGTTGTAGGGGGGTGAGTGGCCGGGGTATTGCGGTAATAGGTTCTTTTTTGGTCTAGGTGGAGGGGAGGGGGAGGGTTCGGAGGAGAAAAGGGGGGTTTTGTTTTTTTTCGGGTTAATGGGTGGAGGGGGTGGTTTTTTTTCTGGAGGGGTCTTATGGTGGCTGCTTGGGGGAGGGGTTTGGTTATTTCGTCGGTAGTCCACACAATTTGTTGACTAGTTCCAGTGCTGTGGTGTCTGGGTGTGATATGTTGGAATAGTTTTTCCATTCCGATTTATAGCAATTGTTAGAATTGATTTATGGGGACGGGAGGGGGGGTTAGATTGTTCAAATATTTGTACTATGTGGGGGAATAATGTAAGTTTGTTTGGGTATGTTAGCGAAATGGTAAGGGGGTACATAGGCTGTTTTCTCGAGTGGTTTCACCACAAAAGTATTAGAATATGTGTTGGAGGATAGCGGAGGGGGGTCAAGAGGCGTATCGCTTGGTTTCAGGGAGGAACATCACGTGACTGTGGGGGAACAAGAACCCCGGGGTGATTGGATTTACTGGGTAGCTGCTAGCTGGGGACTAGAGGTGAATCGGTGAATTTGGTGGGGGTTGTGTTACCGAGCCTCGTTTTATAATAGAAAAGGATGGAGTACTTTTTCTAAGCTGATTATTTAGGGTAGGGCTCAGATGGGGGGGGTTAATGGGGAAAAGCAATAATATAAATAAGGGAAGGGGATATAGGTAGTTGTGTGGCCAGCAGAGTTTGCTATGCTTCATTGCCCTTTTGCGTCTAGCTATAGTCGCCTCAATTTATTGCTGCGGAGAATGTACCGATGGTGACGTTACAGAATAGGAGAATAAATAAGAGACGGGTGTACAGGATGGGGTGGAAAAAACAAGAAGGCGGGAAGAGGGGGAGCTAAAAGACAAGAGGGGAAAAATGTTTTTTTACTAATGTTTTTTGTTTCTGTGTTTCTCTTTTTGATCACATTAACTTGCGTTTTTTAGGGTGGGTTGTAACAAAGTGTGTGGGTGCTATGCCCGTTTTGTGACAACCTTACTTCAGTGATTAAGCCATTACTAAGCCTTGGTTGCCGATGGGGAAGGCGTTGGGGGTGGTGGTATGTTCGGTTGGTGGTTAAATTGAACGGTGTTGTGGGTTTGGGGTTCTGTCGGGGGGGAATGGGGGGTGTGTGTTGGGGAAAGGAATTTTTGGGTCGTGTTTTTGTGTAGAGGTAAGGGAAGGGGGGAGGGGAAGGATTGTGAGTGGGTGATACTGGGAGGCCAGGAGGGTGGAGGCGAGAATGGGGGTGGTAGGTTAGGGAAGTAGGGGGGGGTTCTTTTTATGTTTTGCTTGCCTGGGGGTCTTAATGGGTCGTTATTTTCTGAACTTGTGCATCTGTACTTGTTGTTGTTACTCCGGGGGTCCGGCGCTGTTTATATCAGGGGTCTTGAGGCGGAATATATTGTACTTTGAGGATATATGGTAACTGGTAGTTACAGTCTCTATTGGTGTGATCAGCATATCATTTAATGAATGGGTAAATTGTTGAGCTATTTACTTACAAATTATATTGGCTTGAATTGGGGGTTGCATGCCTGGCTCATGTTTTACCCCGTGTACTCCTAATAATCCTTTGTATCTTGCCTTATCATGCTCCTCCCCTTAATCGTGTTTTTGTCTGGGTGGTGGTATGGGTCACATCCGATGTGAGCGACCTGTACTCCCCTATTTCTGGACAACGACAAACCCGCCTACACCTCGGCTAGTACGGTCTAATCCTATGTCAGCTCTTTAGCTTCAACCTGCCTTTCGGTTGTGTGGTTCCACATACACGTTAACATGTTAACATGGCATTTCCGTTGGACAAGTTTTTCTAGGACCACATCTGACTTCCTCTCCGGACTCAGACCTCTCTTTCCCCTGCCAAAGCCACAACCTGCTCAACGTCCCCATAGCCACTCCCTGTTTTGTGTTTATTTGGCCACGTCCAAAGCCACCCGATTTGAACTTCCACCGCCATAATGTTCACACCGTGTTGTTTCTCCATTCCCTTCTTGTCTTGACAACCATACCTTTGCCGATCAATGTTATTCAGTGTGATTCTTCCACCAATCAAGAAAACAAAGTAACCACCACTTCTACCGTCTTCTAATACCCGCAACACGAACCGAACTCAAAGCCACCTGCTTTGATTTCCTTCCATTCGTCTTTTCCGCGCCTTCGGTTAATCACACAAACATGTTGTTCAAAGGTGGAACCTGTGATCATAACATCACTAACATTTTCACTCAACTTTGTTCTGAGAGCACTTTTCCACCGATCAAGAAAACAAAGCCACCCGCTTCTACTGTTTCCTTTCACCCGCCAAACTAACTGAATCAAAGCTACCAGCTTTTCCCATCTCTTCTCGTCCGTTTATCCCGCGACCCCGGTTAGTCTCTCACGACGAACAAACATGAGGCTAACACCCTTTACCGATCAGACCTTTTCCACGAGACCCATTCCACCGACCAAGAAGACAAGCTACACACTTTACCGTCTTCTTGCACCTGCAGAACGAACCAAATCCAAAGCCACCTGCTTTGACGGATCCTTTCCTTTCGTTTCACGCACTCCCGTCGGTTAGTCTCTTCAACATGGAATAACTGATCAAAGGTAGCTTACACACCCCAACGCCCCTTAAAAACAAAACCCAGTTCCGCTGTGTCCGCCCCGAAAGGCTACACCTTCTCTTGAAACCGACTCTTAAACCCGCCTTTAATCGAACGAAGCTCTGGTACCACGTGTAGATTATCAATAACCAAATATAACTCTCGTATATAAGTGCCAATATTGCAGAGAGAAAATACCAACGACATACATTATTATTGTCACATGAGCCCTATATATAGCCTTCATAAGAAAGCAACTAAGCATGAAAGTAGCAATAAAATGCTAACAACCTAAAGACCAGGTACCATGAGACCCAACGTGCCAAACTGCCAATGCACTTACATAAAACTCGGTCAAACTAGTACCATTTCTGACTAACAATAAAACATAAAATATAAAACTACAATATATTCATGCAAGTCAAGCCATGCATACGTGAACCTAACCGATTAAATCCAACAGCAAGCTATGCATTATAAATTTTGCACACATTTGTAAATAAACCATATAAAACGCTAACAGCTTGTTAAAAAATCAAGGAATCACATCAAGTCATCGTTAATCCCCTGGGGAGTTAATTCTATACACCGATGGGATGTTTCATCATATCTTGTCACCAATGAGTCAAACCAGTTAGTCACTAGATTCAACTGAAAAATGGAGCCTAGTTGGTTGTACAAATAATGGCTCGTATGTGCACAACAAGTTTCGGCGAATCATCAAACTCACCC
>BQNB010021069.1:0-64701 GCA_026074375.1 Tanacetum coccineum | reverse complement strand
AACGTTTACGGTTTAAGAGTAAACGCGTAAAACCCTAAAAATAAATTGTGAATTACATAATGTCATACAATGACCTAAACGCGTAAAACCCTAAAAATAAATCCGACATCATTTCATCAGAGAACAAGTGGAAAAGGGGGTGGTTGAGTTGTATTTCATTAGGACAGAGTATCAACTAGCGGATATATTCACTATGGCACTGCCCAGAGAAAGATTCGAATTCATTCTCCCGTGGCTTGGCATGAAGAGTATGAAGCCAGAGACACTCAAACATCTTCAAGATGATAAGGATGAGTAACGGATTTGCTTCAAGTATCCTATGTAAATATGTACATATTCCAACTCAAAAAGAAAATACAAAAATATAAAACCAACAAAAATCCATAAAAATTAGAAAATAGAAAATACCAAAAATAGTTTTTCAAGACATGTCTTCTGCTTATCGATAACATTTACGGACCTAGAAATGTCATTCAATAATGACACGGGCCTTTAAATGCAGCTCGAGCAAATGTTAAAACTTTTCAAAACATGTCTAAATGGCTTGCTATTATTTATTATATGCAACCCGGTTTTCAAAATGAGGAAAGCTTGTCGCCAAAAAGACGGCTGTTCCTAACAATGGGTGATTATGTTCTCTCGGGCATGGATTACTTTAAATCCATGCAACTCTGATCTAATGTACGCTTCAGTGCATTATTTCTTGATACAGAAGAGAAGTCTTTTTTCTAACCAAATAATTTAAAAGTGTTGTTTGACAATCAATCAGATCTGTATTTCTCATACAAACTTGACACTCAATCAATGACTACAGCTCTTTCAATAGAAAACGGGTCATCGATTGAGGGGGAGAGTGTTTTTCAAATCTTATGACATCAAACAGACGTATTAAATCATCGATACGTAACAGAAATGGTTTTGTATTTAAATAAGGTTATAATTTGAGGGGGAGTTAATTTATTCTAACTCAAAGAGCCAAATGTGTCATTAGTAAGAAAGATTAGGGACTTATGTGCAATTTGCTAAATGTTTCCTTGTTGTACTTAACTTCAAGGACCAGTTGTGCCATTTGCTAATCTTATTTAACCCTAAATACTTAATACCGTAAGTACAAGAAGTTTGAAATCCCAGGGACTAAATATGCCAACTTTGAATTACTGGGATATGGTTGTTAGGATTAGATGATTCGAGTTTGATGTTTAAATATGATCCCCATGCATTTGTATGATCTGATTAAATGATTTTCGAATGTTGATTGATTTCTTGCTAGTCGATTGCAGTTTGATTGTTGTCGATTAAGTGATTGTGCACTCGTGTTATGCTCAGGATTGTACTTTCTGTGTTGGAATTAGGTCCCTAAGATCCTCAATTGAAAGTTGAAATATGATTGAATTGCACGTGATTGATAGTTGTTTGCTTGAAAATGCCTGATTGCGGTTTGCTATGAATGTTCTTGATAGCTGCTTATTATATTTTGCTAAATAACGGTTCGATAAATTTCCTGGTAGCGGTTTGATTATGATATGAATATTAATATATGAGAAGGAAAACTGCTACGAGGTAGCAGTTTGATGATGATTAAGTCTACCGCTTGGTGATTTAATCATCACCATGAATCAAATATGCTCGCAATAAACTCATGCTAAAATTCTCATCTAGCATCATACATTTCTACTCATGTCGTTATCTTTGTTGATAGAATGTGCAGATGCATGGCCAATGAGATTGTTCCTTCCCAGCTTATAGTCGACAACGAAACTCAACATAACACTATCACACCCACAATCTACCAACAGTACAATCAACAGTTCATCGAGATATTTGGTAGAATGTTAAAGATCTGAAGAATCTTCAGGAATCTCGAATGCTTCTTTAGTGGATGGTTCAGAGTTGTTGTACTACGACGAATCAAGAGAATGGAATGATTTCATCATTCCAACATTAAGGTCAATATCATCTGTTATGTAACAGACACCTTGTAAATCAATAAGTAGTGTGGTAATCAGTGTTATGTGTCAGTTTATGAATTTTTCATGAGTTTCTCGTTAAAATCCAAATCATTTATAAATTCATCATAACTGACACTAACAGAATCCCTCATTAATGGAGGGGGAGCATATATAGGTTCCAATATCGGGCTTGTATTTTTCAGACCCATTTTCTCCAAATTTTTAACCATATTTAAATCAATTGAGATCTTAAATCTCAAAAGGTTTGAAATTTTTGATCAGGGGAGAGAATGTGATTCAAATATTAAATCTGATTAAAATGTGATCTATTAGGACTCAAGTGTAGGCTCTCCCATATGTGCTAAACCTTTTTGAATATCGATGCACATATTGAGGGGGAGCGAATGGTGTATGATGGCAATTATGGAAATATCAAAGACCGACCCTGTAATTACTTTATTGGAGTTATAAGAATGGTAAGGTTAGGTACTCGATCCCACGATCCTGCTAGAACCGGAGGGATCTACCCAGGGACAATCCACTAGTTAGTGTAGAAGTCCTTAGGTATGATTACAAAAGGAGTAATGTGAGAATAAGGGAATAGTGTGGACATACGATGGGGGGAGCTAGTTATGGAACATACCCACAACAAGGTTATAGTTAATGAAGTTCGGTAACTACGAAGGGGTTGAGATGAAAAAGAATGTAAGATAAAGGGTGAAAAGAAGTAGCCCTCATGTTGATTAATTAGGCAGAAACCGGTCAATAATATGCTGTCAGAATACTGGCTTGATTATTACACATTGAAGGACAAGTATCATGGACCCAGTGACAGCTGGCATACTCCCTAGCCACTCAGAATCTCCTCAAAAAGATTTTGTTTCAATTGTCATGGAGGATTAAATCGTAATCTACTAACTAAATCCCCCACTCGAGATAGTTGGTTATTGACAAAGGTGGCCGTCTGCTCCAGCATCGCTCACTTAATATGCAAAACGTCACTATTGAGTCTAGAGCCAAGAGATCATCAATTAATCTCGTTAGGACACAATTCAAATGTTCTTGTTTATCACACACTGTGAAAACAAGTAATGTATAATCAGAGTCCTACGCATTATCCTTGTGATATTGCCAGAACATCCGAGTGATACGAAATATTCAGTGAGATGGAAATCTGCTAGAGCAATCAAACAAGCTTTAGGTAGGTGATTTGAGACCTTAATGGATCAAACTTGACATCTGGCCATGATTCTGGTCCAGATTATGACATTGACGGAGGATGATTGATAAAAGCTTAAAAACTTCTCGACGTGGTTACAAAATTAACTTTTTACTAGATTTTAAACATGACACATCGATTGATTTTCAAATCAATTTTCATCTTTAATCGGTAAGACAGTAACTCATGATTCCTCTTACCTTTATTAGTAGCAATACTATTAGTGAGGTAGCAGCTTTGGGTGTCCGGTAAAGAAGATCCTAGCAGTACAGTGGAATCTAATGCATTGCGTTAGTGATTCTAAAACACTTGAGCTGGAAACCTGTCAAGGAGGGTTTTATAATGATCTATGATCACAGGTGATAGTATTTTATATGATAAACGGTCCTTACGTGAACCAAAGGTTAATGCAACGAACTCTGAGAATGACACAGCATATTGCCACCCAGCATTATTGTTAAGTTTTATATTCGGATTACATAAAGCAGTGTCACACGAATATTATATGTCTGCCGTGCAGCTATCATTAATGCTCAGTACAGATCATAAGAATCTAAGTGGCACCTCTTTACGAGATAGTAGATTCAGTGTCGCTCAAGTAGATGGCTGCCGTACCTCTAGGTCATATCTTGTGTATGACGCATTGACCAGCTTAGCTTCTGCTCATAACTTCTTATCTCAATGTCCATGATCGACGTACATACATATCTCGGCCAAATGAAGATATGCTCACATTCCAATCGAATAGTAGTCATGGTCGAAAGTCGTATATGAGTGAGGCTGATTCGATGTATTGATTGGATACATGGCAGAATTTACGTTGAGATGTGAAGATATCGACTCGTTTGAACGTGCACTGATCAGAGTTACAAGAATGTTGAGGTATAATTCATACGTAAGGACTCCGCTTAGGACGGCCCCACACACCTCCATCACCTCGTTCATCGAGATCCTACACTACGTAACAAGATACAAGTGATGATTCTAAGATTAAGATTGGCTGTGATGATCTCAAGAATGTTCAAGATCTACATACAAAGACGAGCCCAATGAACAAGATAATGCTTAAAGTCAAATAGTTCATACATTTTGCTACAAATGAAACTAATGAATGAGATTCAAGATTACGATCTTTACTGATCATTAGATCAAGACTTAGGTATGCTAGAATTCTAAACTGTATTTTCTTGGGTGACCTTCCCTTTAGGGGGGAGTATTGTTAGGTTTACGTAGAAAAAAAGTCGCGGTCAACCCCGTGTATTGTCTATAATTGCATAGCTCGTAGTTAATGTTCACCGTATGACATAGTATGGCGTTGAGCGAAGACTTTACCCACATGTTTTAGCCACTCCATAGCCCTTTAGGGAACATAAACTCTTGTAGTTAAACCCCTTCAGCTCATTGAGAGGGGTTGGTTGTTCAATTTATCATACACACACTATAAGGTGTTTCTCTCACTAGAACTAGTTACTTTCTCTCTCTACAAATTTGACTAACCCATCATTCCTAAGCTTGTATTGTGATAACCAATATCCTACAAAAAGGACCTTGCTACAATTGCAAAGTAGAGGGCCATTTTGCTAGTGAATTTAGAAAGCCAAAGGAGAATAAGACTTTCTTCGGAGGAGCTTGGAGTGATAGTGAAGATGGTGACGAACCTCAAAATGACGCAACTTGTGTCATGGCTATTCGATCTCAACGTTGTAAAATAAAAACTTCTATTTCTAATAATAATTTAGATATTTTGGATTTATAAAAGGAGAATATAAGGAACTCCTAAGGTTTAATAAGGATTTTGCTAAAACATTTGAAAAGCTTTTAAAAGAAAAATGCTCTCTTTAAAGTGAGAAATCAAAGCTTTTAAGCAAAATCAATGATCTTGGAATTGAAGTAAAGAAACTTGTAAATGATAAAGATGTGGTAGAACCTTGCAAAAAGTGTGAAGTACTCACCAAAGAGGTTGACTCTTTATAGTGCAATGTTTCTAAACTTCAAGATGAAGCATTAAAATTTTCAAAATTCAAAAGGACTTGTCACGTCCTCCTCTATCTACTAAGCGTTTTTTAGTGGTTTGTTGTATTTTTTTGTTACTTGTTACTTATTGTTATATTTTTTGTTTTTACTTTTTGTGATTGATCCCTTTTTTTACCTTTATTTTTTGTTTTTCTTTTTGTTATTGATTTTTTTATTAGCGTTGTTTTGGATGATATGCTAAGTCGTTTGTCCCATGATAAGGAAGGTCTTGGATTTTTTTTAAATGATAAAACCAATTCCGTAAGCCTAAACAAACCAATAACATTTGTAAAAGAAGGACAAAATGTGGCTCCCAAAATATCAGCACCTGACGCGCTAGGTGACGCGCCAACACGTCATCAGAGCGACAGTAGGCTGTCAAAAGATAGGGTTTCGTCTAATGATTTTGTTAACCCGTTGATCCTCAAACTCATTTTGTGAACACTTGAGGTATTCAAACACCCATTACAAGATTTGAAACCACTAAACAAAGATATCATCCGGTTTCACGCAATGGACTTGGAGACACTCAAACTCGAGTTGACCAAAGACCTTTATTACTCACTCCTAATATGAGACCTCCTAACTTATATAACCGAAGACCTTCTTTTCAAAACAACCATTCTTCCAAAAGAATAATTTTTTATAATAATCTAAGGTCTTCGTCTTATCATCACAACGCCTTCCAAAGGAGAGAAACTCTTACCCAAATCATAGACTAAAAACACCTCGGAGCGTTGGACCAAACTTTCAAAACAAATATGATTTTCAAAACAATCCTTGATTTACGTTCTCGAGGTAGGGTATACATAAATTATGTGCATTACTTCAAGACCCAAGAATGGTTAACTTAGGCACCATATTTGCTAACCATAACGGACCCAAGAAACAATGGGTACCACGACCTTGAGTTCATGTTTGCTTGTAGGTGTGTCTTAAATGCGATCTACTATCGAACGATTGGATTGTGGATAGTGGTTACACTAAGCACATGACCAGGAATAGAATATTATTCACTTCGTACAAGGCGTATAATGGTGGACATGTCGTATTTGGGAGCAACCTAAAGGGCAAGGTCATCAATGGAGGTAATATTTCTCATGACTCCATTACAATTACCAATGTTGAGCATGTTAGTGGTCTAGCTTTTAACTTGATTAGTGTTGGTCAATTATGTACTTAGCTTTACTAGAGTAGACTATTAGTAAAAATGGTAAAAGGCTAGCTAAAGGTCATATGTGAAATGGACTATATACTTGCAAATTGGGAGATAACTTCAAACAACAAATTTGTCTTGCATTCATGATGGATAACTCAACGCTTTGGCATAGGAGGTTAGGTCACGCAAATATATGGTTAGTTCAAAACTTAGCTTCTAACGGGCTAGTAAAGAACCTACCAAAGTTGAGCTTTGAAAGACACTTTTGTGATACGTGTGGTCTAGGGAGTCAAGGTAATGCAAATAATAGGACTAGGAATGAAGTGTCAACTACTAGGGTCTTAGAGTTATTACACTTGGATTTGTTTTGTCCATCTTCAATTCAAAGTTATGGAGGCAACTTTTACACTTTAATGATTGTAATTGATCATTCAAACTACACTTGGGTTATGTTTATAGAGTTTAAGGATAATATCTTATAAAAGTTTACAATGTTGTGTAAAAGACTTGAAAACCTACATGATTGTTCTATTGTTTCAATTGTAACAATCATAGTAGTGAATTTGATAAAATACAATTTGGGAGCTTTTGTGAACAACATGGAACTTGTCGGACCCGTTTACTTCTCAATCGAATGTGATTGTTGAAAGAACACATCACAAGTTAAGAAAGATGAGACGTGCTGTGTTAGACGATCAATCCATTCTACAAAATTTTTGGTGTCATGCATTAGATACGGCAACATATATTTTTAATAGGGTCTATATTAGAATATTCATTAATAAAACACCATACGAAATCCTTAGAAATAGGAAGCCGTCATTAGAGTACTTTAAGGTCTTTCATTGTAAAGTATTTATACTTAACACTAAAGTACATCTTACTAAGTTCGACTCAGAGTCGTACGAAGGTGTGTTTTTAGGATACTCTCAAACTAGTAAAGCATACACAATTCTTCATAAGGAAACGATGAGAATTGAAGAATCTCTTAATGTAACCTTTGATGAGAGTTTGCCCGAGTCTAAGTCATCTCCATTGATAGAAAATGATAGGATCATTGAACCCGTAGTTCAAGATCCAGTTAGGTCTTTGTCATAAGACTCTAATGTCTCGGATTTGGGGTATCCTAAAAGTATAAAAGAAGCTAGAGGTCATCCTATTGGTGAGTTGAATGAGAGGACACTTAGGTCTAAGATAAAACAAGCTTAGGTTTTTTGCATGACATTTTCCAAAGTCTAATTCGCATGAGTCTAGTGGAGGTTATTCATGGTTGACATGCACCATAAGATATTGATTTGAGTGAGGTGTTAAGAAAATATTTAGAGGTCTAGAAGTCGTTTGCATTATCTTTATATACTTGTGCTCTTAGAGCTTATCTTCTTATATGTTATGTGCTAGGACTTATGTGAGCATGGAAGTTAAGCAACATTGTTGTTTTAACAATATGAAGGATATATGTCAATACATTATTCAAACTATGGTTGACATTATCTCGGATTCTACATGTCAAACCTATGTGCTATGAGCAAAAAATTTGATCTACATCTTGTCAATATTGTGGTAATCATCTCCTCACATATTTAAATGTGTGAAGTCGACTTACTCACAATATTGCATGCTCTATTCCCCATGATGGACATGAAAGATTAAATAGATAAATTCATTGACAAAATCACCTTGGATCGCAACTCACCTTTGTAAATGAAGATTCAACCACTGGACAAACCTTAGTAGTTGAAGTCTCAATTGGATTCTCATCTTTCCTCATTTCATTGGAACCATGGCACTCTCACAATAACAAATTTGCTTCTTTTCCAACTTCACTAACAACATTATATTCGACTATCTTTTTAATCACTACACCCTTGCCCTGACTGTTCAACACCTCTATCATGTGTTGTTAGACCAATGATTCATCAACTTCTATATAAACATCTATTTCTTTAAACATATGCATGTATTTCAACAATGTGATGACATCTTCATCCACCATTAATAAAACCAACCTATCATCTAAAGACTTGTCACAGATCTTAAAATGGGTAAACAAAATTTTATCATCGTCTAAATCTAGTTGCCCTAGCATTGCAACCAACTCATGAATGGAGAATAAGTCATAATCAGTTAGGTCAACATAATCTACCTCAATAAACTTATAATGTTAGTAAACTCACCATTGTGGTGGATTTTCAACGTGAGTTTTTTTTTAAAGAATATAAAAAGGAAAAAAAATCAAAAAAATAAAAACTAAACAAACAACCATAACATTTTGAAATTCAACATAACATGTTTTTCACACATACTATGCATGTTCATAACTTTTCATTCGAAACATAATAGTCTTAAAAATCAAGAGGAAACAAAGCTTACCATAAACGAACCCAAGATCATTGATCAGGAACTGTGAGTTAATATGCCAAAATGGAGGTCTAACCGTGTTCGATTTGATGAATTTAGTTGGCGATTTGAAAACTTAAGGATGAAAATGAAATTGGTATTGTGTCAATGTAAATAAAATTAAAGGTTTTATTAGGAATGTAAAGTGGCAGGTGGGTGGGTGTAGTTTAAGCAGGAAAGGGGAAAAGGCGAAAACGCCCTCACGTTAATGACACGTGAAGGCAACTAACAGGAAAATATAAGAGCGTTAGTGAAAAAAAACAACAAGCGCAAAGAAACGTGAACAATAATGACATTCTTTGTAATTAAAGTTTTGACAAATCACATGGACAAAGCTTGTATTTTACCTAATACATTAAAAAAATCACACCCTTGAATATCTTAATTCTCATTAACTATATATTTTATCCAGTACAGTAAAAACTGAAAATATATATCTTTTGCTGAAAAAATAAGTAAATAGTTCATAGTTACATCAATTTAAAATTGACATGCGTCCATGTCAATGTAGTAAATTCTCGTAATAAACTATCGAATCATTGTTTAGAATTCGTGCAAAAGAAGATATTTATTATTTAAATTGACTTATATTAAAGAGCATTCCACCTATGAGAAAAAGATTGTCTTTACGTCTTGAATATAACTTTACTATAGTCCACGAACAGCCAAGCATAAACAATAATAAATAGGGCTAATTCTATTTTTGTTATTTAGGGAAAATGTGCTAAATGCCCCTCAATTTTCTTTTTTCTTCAAATGCTCCAGGGCGACCGGGGCGACCTAGGCAAATGGGGTGACTTTCACTAAAAAGTGACACGTGTCCATGCAAGTACCGGGGCGATCGGGGCGACTTGAGACACTAGGGACACTTGTCGGTGAAAGTCGCCCCGGTCGCCTCAGTCGCCTTGGGGCATTTAGGGAAAAGAGGTCGCCCCGGGGCATTTAGTGCAAACACATTTTCCCTATGGGGCAAAAATAGAATTTCACCTAATAAATATGTATTCTGATGACCAGGATTAGTTTGGGATGAAATCCGTGGAAAATGAGCATGTGTACTTTAAACCTGTCACTCATATCCATAATTTTTTTCTCATCCGTCACCCACTCGTCACTTATTAGTGGGTACAAATGTTTGCCCATGATCATGCCCGCGGGTATCCATTACCCGTGGGTGAACTCGTGGATTGGTGAAATGCAACAAAATCAGAAAACTATGATATGAAAACTAACTATGAAATTGCATAAAACACCATATCAATTTTTCAAATATCAAGTTCACAAAATACTTAAACATTTAATGAGTATAATAAATTTTATTTTAACACAATGGGTTTACGGATATACTCACGGGTATTATGATGGGTGTACACCCATGGGTATTTTTAAGTGGGTACACCCTTGATGGGTATATATTACCCGTCACCCGCCCGCCACTCACCGATGGGTATAAATTTTCACCCACGACTCACCCATGGGTGGAAATTAATGGAATTACCCACTCATTTACGTGCGGGTACCCATGAATTGTAGGTTTTTTTCTCGCCCGTTGCCATTTCTATACTAGTTTTAAGTTGTAGAAAATTGAATATATTATGTATCCTGTATTAGAGGATAAATTAGTTGGCCCAAGCCCGGTCTGGGGGCTTGGGTCCATTAGGGTTAGGTTTATGCTACATTTGTAATCTATAAATAGTGAGGATAATAAAGTATTACCTACGGGGAATTATGTAGTCTAACATAGTATCAGGCCATACATATCCACACGATCCTTAACCCTAAAAACAACCCTGCTGCCGTTCTACTACAAAAAAATCTTTCTACCTCTTCGTCAATTGTTAGTGATTTGTGTTGGTGATTTGTGCTAAGGTCACAAATCCACACAACCGTGATTTGTGTTGGTGATTTGTGCTAAGGTCACAAATCCACACAATCGTGATTTGTGTTGGTGATTTGTGCTAAGGTCACAAATCCACACAATCGTATATTGTTGTTCGTGCTTTGGTCACGAGCCGGGTTTTATTTTCACACACCCTATCAATTGTTCTTGCCTTCATCTAATCTTCCGCAGCAGCAACAACAACTTTAGTCTGAGAGAATACATGTTCAACCTAAAACATGGCAGTTGAAGAAGCTGTTATTCCAGCAGAGACTCCCGCACCTGCTCTTGGTGAGCCTATGGATATCATGACTGTTTTACAATGGGCTATCCACTAATACAAGCTGGGCCTATTATGTTTTTTTTATTGTTGAAATAAAAAAACCAAAAGAATTATTGTTTTATTGTTTGTTTGTTTTAATGTTTTATTTTGTTTTCTGTTTCAGTTTGAGCTTTCGCGATTTTGTCGCTTGGACTGCGAGGGAGTATTAGAGGATAAATTAGTTGCCCCAAGCCCGGTATGTGGGCTTTAGGTCCATTAGGGTTAGGTTTATGCTACATTTATAATCTATAAATAGTAAGGATAATAAAGTATTACCTATGAGGAATTATGTAGTCTAACATCCTGATGGTACTCATGTTGCGTAAAATGCTCACTAATAAAATGTTTGCCGAGATAATTAGTTTGCCATCCCAGTAAAATGCTTTAGAAAATCCGTACCATTTTTTTAAGGGTTTTGCTAATGGCAGCCCTTAGGGCTGTCTTTAAGAGGATTCTTTTTACTACAATTTAATGTAATAAATGAAATCATCCAATCAAAATCAAATTTTTGTTGTGCATCCGGATTTTTAGGGATTGCATCCATATTTTTCGGAATTGACATCCAATCATAATGATTCAAGGATGACTTTGTAGTAAAAAGAATCCTCTTAAAGACAGCCCTAAGGGCTGCCATTAGCAAAACCCTTATTTTAATGACAATAATTTTCATACATAACGTTATAGCTTTTGCCCAATTTAAATGTCCAACTTCTTCATAATTGAAGATTGGGTTGATAGTGATGATGAAGAGACTGTTGTTTCAGAAAGTCAAAAGGAAACTACTTTTAACTCAGAGAAACGTGGATACATCATTGAAAACAAGTCATCAAACAGTCCAAACATGTTGGTCAAGAATCTAGGACAAAGGGCCATGGAACAAAGGGGGTAAATATGTTTTTTGTATGTTACAGTCCTAAACACCTAATTAAGGATTGTAAACCTACATGAAAAAACCTTCACACAAACCCAAACTCATAAACCTCAGAGGAACACAGGGGTCAAGGAAACAAGACCAGTTTTGACTCAACATCCAAAGGGGTGAACCATAGTATCATTCTCAAGAAACATCTAGTAACCTCCAGCAAGAGATCTTTCACTCCACAGCAGAAGCTATACAAGGGATGGTTGATAAGTACTAGCTAGACCAAAAATACACAAAACATACCTTCAAAAGTAACTACTAATGTGACATATATCAAGTACTTGCTATATCTCGAGTAACCATACAAGCAGTACTTTCACGAAGTACTGATGGACTTTATTATCCAAGGATGGATAATAGAAGACCTAGAATCTCAAGTTACTCACCATTATCAAGGTCTTCTAACCCAAGGACTACTTACAGACCACATAGACCCAAGAAAATTGTTAAATCTATCTGGGTAAAGAAAGGAAGTACTGTTGGATCCGATCCCAATCTTACATCCACAAACTGTCAAAAAATGCAAGAACATCGCAAAACTAAACATGGAGATCAAAAAGGGAACTATCTAGATTCTAGTAAATAGGGAAAATGGATCTTAACACACTCAAGCAATTTAGTATGTAACTCCATTAGGGGTATCCAAGTCAGTTTATGAACTTGGGTCCCTAAAAGAGTCCTAATATGCTTTGAAATTGTTGGTACAAGGGGAAACCAGCAAGAAGTCTCAAGGATTATGCTATTATTGACAGTGGTTGCTCTGGAAGTATGACAGGAGACAAGGATAAACTCTCAGATTTCAAGGGTTACAAAGGCTCATTAATGTGGTCAAGGTTCATACTGATGACAATGTAGCAGATTTACTCACCAAAGGCTTTGACTTGGCAAGATTTAACTTTTGGTGAACAAGTGAATGATAAACCGTAGCTATCTTTGAGGGAGGATCACATATAAAGAACTGAAGAATCAAGTAAAGTACGTTTGGTTCGATTGGATATTTGGAAGCACTCTAGCTACATTTGAGGGGGAGATTGATGTATGATTTTTTCAGAGGTTATGATGATTTAAAGAAATAGTTTGCAAGGTTTGAAGGGTTGACGTTGCACAAATTTGAGTATGGAAAATTTTTTTTGTTGAAAGTACTGCTTTAGGACCAAACTCAAAGTACTGCTTGTCTTAGAAAGTACTTTACGACAACAAATGTACTGTTCTAACGGTTCGGACACGGTCAACCGGAACGTTTTTGCGCTAAACAAAAAACGTATTACAAAACGTTAACTCTTATTAGCCGTCGCAACATCTAAATACACAACTGAATTGCATTTCTCTCACTTTACTACTTCATTCAAAATTTTTAATTCCAACCTCCGACGCACAATACCATTCTTTTCAAATGGCAAAATATTCGTAACTTGTAACAACACAACATGATTGCGGTGTGGAAAAGACGGCAAAACTTGATTTTTATCAAACATCGATTTTCTCGACTTGGCTAGCTCTATTAATTACCTTTGTTGGTTGATCCTGATCTCATCGGTCCTTGGCTTCAACAATTTTGAGGGTACCGTTTCCTCAAAGATGATAAAGACGTACCTCACATCCCGCCAAGAGTGCTGCAAGAAGATTTTGATTTCAACAACCTTCGGCTGACTACTCATGGATGAATTAGAAACTGGAGTTGATGCTTTCCTAAGCAAGTTATTTGACTGCTCAGAGAATATTGGCTACGAGGGTAACTTCGCACTAACTCACTTTGCTCTAAACCTCTATTATAGCCCACAGTGAAGTATTTAGATCAGTCTTACTCCACTGTAATAAGTCCAAGAGCACTTCATAGGGAACAATTTGGACAAACATTGCCGTCTTGCTACCTGTAGGTCAGGCCAGCAAACCAAAAGTTTAATTTCTCCTTTGATGATTCTAACTGGGATGCTAGACAATTTCAAAGGGTACAACCATTTTCTTATTATCTAGGTTTCGTTTATTTGTTTTGAACAAGCATTAGAGGGCGTAGACAGACCTCAGGAAACTTTTAAATACCACCCGTATTCACTTCCTACTAAGGTTTTTACACTCATGAGGAAGCATAGTACTAAGTTCACGTGTAGATTATTACAATTACACCATTGACATCCATCTATGTTAGTAGGAATTCACAGCATGGCAGCGTAGGAAGAACATAGTACTAGTGCCTCATTCAAGGGCTGCAGAGTTACTGCAAGGATGCTCAAGCACTCCAACTCAAAGGCTGCTCATTCTCAACGACTGCTTCAGAATCAAGGTACTGCATATCCTTATCCAGGTACAGCAACCACCACATGATTACTGATGCAGTTCAAGGTAGCTCTGATACCTACAAGTACTGGCTGCATAACACAGGTACTGCTTCTATACCGTAAATCTCCCAATGATTATACTCCCAGATGCGTCCTCAAACATCCAGAGAGATGAGGAACTGAATAGATAAAAAAATGCTTATGAACAGGGAAGATAAGAGACTCAAGAACTGAGCTAACCCTTTCTCCAACTAAACAAATTAATCAAGCTCAAAGCTAAGAATCAAGAAACTATTCAAATTCGTCAGCCATGGACCAGCATCATTCTTTTTGGTAAAGAATCAAAACCTTAAGAGCAAAAGAGACGAGAAAGAAGCCATACGAAGAAAGTGTCGATCGCAGTCAAATGGGTGAGGAATAAGGATGAAGGAACTTTGTCTTGAAGAGCACAATGTCAAGAATGAAGATACAGCACATCCTTTCGTTGATGATTATTATTGATAAAGATGCTGAGCTGGTAACTCCTGATTTGGAAAGAAAAAGTGATGAAGACAAAAGAAGTTAATATTGAGGAGAAAGAAGCTTCTAATGTAAAGAGTGGAAAAACAGAAGAACAGGATTTGAGACACCTCAAAGTGACTGCTATACAGGAACACTTACTCCAAGGACCCTAAATTTTGAAGATAAGCAGGTCCTTCGAGCCCACTCCGTCCAATTCAAGTAATGGAGACTGAAGATCAACTTAAAGCTGCTGAAGTACTTGTGTGCTATTCAATGACCAATAGTTTGAGCATTCCTGGTCCATACAAACTCAACCTCAACAGGAGCCCAACCGTCAAGTACTGAAACCAAAGATAAAGGCAAAGGGATACTAGTTGAAGAACCTAAAAAAAGAAATTAACTCTCAAACAAATCAGAGCCTTGGAAACTACAAATGATGAGAGGTTGCTAGAAAAATTCGAGCTGATAGGATGCAGAAGAAGAAAGAAAGAGGTTTGATGATTGAAGAAAACCAAAGCAAAAGACTACTTGAGGAAACCTACCTCTGCTCAAGAGAAGAAAATCAAATGATGATTTCTTAAAGGACAAGATACAAAAATTTACAAAAACATAAGTATCCACAGATGAAGGAAGTGGAAAGACAAAGTTCAAGCATCTATTAAAGACTACCTTCAAAAGACTTTATTCCAATGGATTCAGAGAAAGAAAGAGAGATGTTGAAGGAAAGAGAAGCAAAAAGACTCTCAAGGAAAAGGAAAGCTACAATTGCTGAAGAACAGCCATCAAAAGAAGCCTAAGTTGAGAACAGAAACCTAATGATGAGCTTAGAACTATTCTCAGGATTGTAGACTTTGAAAAAGAATGCAACCAAGATAGAGAGTCATTAGAAGGGAATCTCCCATGATTACAGAGCTCCAATGTAAATGATGTCACCTGATGAGATTATCCTCATCATTCACAAAGAAAATATCACTTCATGCTTTGATACTTTGGTGGAGATAACTGTATTCTTAGATAGACAGGATTTATATCACCTATATCGAGTTGTTGATGACTATTATGAGCACATTCCTCCAACCGGCTTAGGATTGATGCTTCTAGGTGATCTATCCATTATTTGGGAGACGGCTGAATCAAGTGATGATGACTTCTGGAAGGATCAAGAAGAATGGGAAATCATAAGATGGAGGTTTCATGAATCTTCAGGAGTGCATACACTAGAGATAGAAGATGGCACTATGATTCACATGCTGGCTGAAAGAAGATATCCTCTATCAAGAGAGATATAGATAAGGAAGCAAGAAAACAAGGCATGGAAGTTTAAGATAGACTGAGACAGCATTACTTTGATACATCTGTTCATTTTGTTGGACAACTGAAGATGGGACAATTCTTAACAACTGGTATGATTTATCAAATTTTTCTTTTATATATATAATCTTACTGTTGATAAACCAGACCTTAACTGTGAACAAAAGCAGTACATTTAAAGTACTGCTAGTTTAAAACAAACAGTACCTTGTTGAAAGTACTGTTAGTTAAAAAGTTGTTTTTGAAATATTGTGAAGATTTGAGTGTGCAAAAAGGTTTAAGGCACAAATATTTGAAAATCAAACTGTTTTAAGGGATTGAGTGTTGGTTAACCACCACACAGCAAATGAATCATATCACCATGTCTTACAAACATAAGAATTGACGTAGTCCAAATCAATCATTTTGGTAAAGAACAATCTCAAATCTGTGATGTTTTACAATTTTACCAAAAATTGTATATGATCAATACACCATGGATTACACTGAATTATTGGCTACTCCGAAGCAAACAGGCTTTTTGGTAAAGAGAACTCAAATCCTTGATAGCTTTAATATTGCTCACACTATATGGTACTCAAACACACCATGTTTTATTACAGATAATTTTGGCTAGTCCTGGAGCAAACGTGCTAAGTAAAGACTAATCAAATCCCTTTAAGGTTATAATGACTTACCATAAAGTCATATAGTAGTTCACACACTAAGATTCATGTTCTGAGTGTTGAAGTGGATTTACAGTTCACCATGCATATTTACCTTTCTAGGTACCGAAAGAACTACTAGCCAAGAGTAAATGGCTACTTGTTCAAAGGCTCAAAAAAACCATTTGCGTTGCTGCGAAGACATTTGCTGAGAGAACAATCTATTGATGCAAAGACAAGATTATTTGAAGAAAATGTTTATGTTCAAGATAAGAGTTTCATTTCAAGATACTCAAAACAATTGTGTACAAAGATACTTCTCAAAGGAATGAAGCTTAAAACAGATTGAAGCGAATTACTCTACTAGCTTAAATGACAAAACAGACTGATACTGAACAAAGAAGACCAACTATCAAGAAACTTTGAAATGTCAAGCAAGTAGAATTCAGTTAGGGAGGATTTTTGGGGAAAAACAAGGTCCAATCGTCAACGTACTGCTGAAAGAGCAAAAGGTCAAAGTCGTGCTAAGGTAGAAAGTCAAGGTAATAGCCATCAATAGAACGAAGTACTCGCCGTGGATAAAGGAAATCTAAAAGGATTATCATTTAAATGTTACGTTTAGTTAATATATCTTGTAACAGTTAGTTGGAAATGATTAGTACTGATTAGTGTTTATGTTATACAAGACTGTATACCTACTATTGGTTATCCTCTATGTTTAAAAAGTATCCCTGGGAAGGTTTAGAAAAAGTAGAACAAATAGAAGAAAAACACGAGTTAAGAATTATTAGTATTGTAGTTAGTGATCTCTGCAATTAGTCAGATTCAAAGTTTATAATAGAAATCCGTTTGAGAAACAATTGTGTGTTCTTCTATAAGTACTTAGCCAACTAGATTCCGCATAAGATGACAGTATATCAGTGTTATCATAAAGGAATATCGATCCTACAGTTTTGACAAATCACATGGACAAAGCTTGTATTTTACCTAATACATTAAAAAAATCACACCCTTGAATATCTTAATTCTCATTAACTATATATTTTATCCAGTACAGTAAAAACTGAAAATATATATCTTTTGCTGAAAAAATAAGTAAATAGTTCATAGTTACATCAATTTAAAATTGACATGCGTCCATGTCAATGTAGTAAATTCTCGTAATAAACTATCGAATCATTGTTTAGAATTCGTGCAAAAGAAGATATTTATTATTTAAATTGACTTATATTAAAGAGCATTCCACCTATGAGAAAAAGATTGTCTTTTACGTCTTGAATATAACTTTACTATAGTCCACGAACAGCTAAGCATAAACAATAATAAATAGGGCTAATTCTATTTTTGTTCTTTAGGGAAAATGTGCTAAATGCCCCTCAATTTTCTTTTTTCTTCAAATGCTTCAGGGCGACCGGGGCGACCTAGGCAAAATGAGGTACTTTTTCACTAAAAAGTGACACAGTTCCCATGCAGTATCGAGCGAATCGGGGCGACTTGAGACACTAGGGACACTTGTCGGTGAAAGTCGCCCCGGTCGCCTCAGTCGCCTTGGGGCATTTAGGGAAAAAAAGTCGCCCCGGGGCATTTAGTGCAAACACATTTTCCCTATGGGGCAAAAATAGAATTTCACCTAATAAATATGTATTCTGATGACCAGGATTAGTTTGGGATGAAATCCGATGAACATATAGCATGTGTAAAATTAAAGCCTGTCACTCAATAATCCTAATTTTATCTCATCCCCTTCACCCACTCGTCACTTATTAGTGGGTACAAATGTTTGCCCATGATCATGCCCGCGGGTATCCATTACCCGTGGGTGAACTCGTGGATTGGTGAAATGCAACAAAATCAAAAAACTATGATATGAAAACTAACTATGAAACTGCATAAAACACCATATCAATTTTTCAAATATCAAGTTCACAAAATACTTAAACATTTAATGAGTATAATAAATTTTATTTTAACACAATGGGTTTACGGATATACTCACGGGTAATATGATGGGTGTACACCCATGGTAATTGTTTAAGTGGAACACCCTTGATGGGTAATAAATACCCGTCACCAATCCGCCAGTCCACGTTCACCGATGGGTATAAATTTTCACCCACGACTCACCCATGGGTGAAAATTAATGGAATTACCCACTCATTTACGTGCGGGTACCCATGAATTGTGGGTTTTTTTTCGCCCGTTGCCATTTCTATACTAGTTTTAAGTTGTAGAAAATTGAATATATTATGTATCCTGTATTAGAGGATAAATTAGTTGGCCCAAGCCCGGTCTGTGGGCTTTGGGTCCATAGGGTTAGGTTTATGCTTGACAGTTGTAATTCTATAAAAGAGAGGATAAAAATATAACCCTACGGGGAATTATGTAGTCTAACATAGTATCAGGCCATACATATCCACACGATCCTTAACCCTAAAAACAACCCTGCTGCCGTTCTACTACAAAAAATCTTCTCTACCTCTTCGTCAATTGTTTAGTGATTTTGTTGGTGATTTGTGCTAAGTCACAATCCACACAACCGTGATATTGTGTTGGTGATTGTCTAAAGGCAACCAATCCACACAATCGAGATTTGAGTTGTGATTTGTGCAAAGGTCACAAATCCACACAATTCGTGATTTGTGTTGGTGATTTGTGCTAAGGTCACAAATCCACACAATTGTTTATTTGTTGTTCGTGCTTTGGTCACGAGCCGGTTTTATTTTCACACACCCTATCAATTGTTCTTGCCTTCATCTAATCTTCCGCAGCAGCAACAACAACTTTAGTCTGAGAGAATACATGTTCAACCTAAAACATGGCAGTTGAAGAAGCTGTTATTCCAGCAGAGACTCCCGCACCTGCTCTTGGTGAGCCTATGGATATCATGACTGTTTTACAATGGGCTATCCACTAATACAAGCTGGGCCTATTATGTTTTTTTATTGTTGAAATAAAAAAAACCAAAGAATTATTGTTTTATTGTTTGTTTGTTTAAAACTTTTATTTTGTTTTCCTGTTTCAGTTTTGAGCATTCGCGATTTGTCTACCCGCCGCATGGACTGTCGAGGGAGTATTAAGGATAAATTAAGTAGCCCTAATCCCGTATGTTGGCTTGGTCCTATTAGGGTTAGGTTTATGCTACATTTATAATCTATAAATAGTAAGGATAATAAAGTATTACCTATGAGGAATTATGTAGTCTAACATCCTGATGGTACTCATGTTGCGTAAAATGCTCACTAATAAAATGTTTGCCGAGATAATTAGTTTGCCATCCCAGTAAAATGCTTTAGAAAATCCGTACCATTTTTTTAATGACAATAATTTTCATACATAACGTTATAGCTTTTGCCCAATTTAAATGTCCAACTTCTTATTTTTCTTTTGTTCAAAGACAAAGCACCCGCTTACAAATTTGAAGTAATCAAAACGTTCTTTTAAAATATAAAGATGAAATTTTGCTGTTACAAATTCAAATAATTGCATTATTCTAAAACTGTACTACCTCCGTCTCATATCTATTGTTTATATTTTCACTAGTTTTTTTTTTGAACGGCGATATTATTAAAAGAACTAGCAAGTTGCTAGAAATTACAAAGAAATAAGATGCGGATTTTTAAGCCAATCCGTCCAACTAAAAGAGGCTTTACATCTAGCCCGACACCAATAAAACGATTTAGAAATAACATCATCTAAGAACATAACTTTAATCAGACTCTTTCCTTCAAATATTTTCTTGTTACGATACCACCAAAGGAGCCACCACATCACGTAATACACACCTTCAAACATCAATTTAGTTTTAGAACATCATCTAAGAACATATTTTCACTAGTTTATTGACCCGTGAAATTCACGGGGCCTTAAGAAACTGTGACAACGTTTTTATAAGAGATCGATTTGTAGTATTACATAAATAAATTACATGTTAGTCTCGTGAATAGAAAATTTTGATGCTAACTTACGATACATATAAATTATTGAAACGCTATAAAAGATATTTAATTCTTTATGGTATATAAATTTGAGAATGTATCACTTTTAAAAAGAGTAAAATAATTTAACAACATAAAAAATATCATTTAATTCACGGGGCCTTATAAAACCATTGACAACGTTTATATAATAGATCGATTTGTGATATTATGTAAATAAATTACATTTAGATGTGTGAATAGAAACGGAACCGAATTTTTGATTTTTGAAAAACAAAAAACAAACCATCGTTTTTAGTTTCGGTTGGTTATTTTCGTTCAGTTTGGTTTAGGTTTTTTTGGCTTTTCTGCTCACCCTTGACTTCTATACTAAAACAAAATACTTTTTATATAAGGTTTTTGAATTTGATATTAAATTTGTTTCGATAAAACTTGTATACAAAATACATATACACAAAGTTGTGTAAAAGAAAATTTTAATATTACATTTAGATAATATCTTACTCTATACACTCAAATCAAACTCACATATTTCTTCTTTATCATAATCATAACATTTGTGAAACTCGAGACATGCACTCTTGATATACCCAAACCATCGCAGCACTCTAATATTCACTCGCAAACGTTGTTTTTAAAAAGTTTTGTAATTTTTATTTTCTTAAAATATTTGATTTGTTTCCCTTATTCAAATTGGAAATAAACTACCAAAATCGGTAAGTTTATATAAATATATATATATATATATAAATAAAATATATATATATATATATATATATATATATATATCATATTATTGATTGCTAAAGGGGTTATAGGCATAGACACTAACTTATGAATGTTTGTTTTTAGAGTATTTGTTAGATTGAAACTTTATTTTTATGTTGTAAAAAAAACGGTATGTTGTTTGTGATCAAATGATCCACCGTTGCGTAGTGTTTTTTTATGTTTGGTAAGTCTCACATGAAATAGTCTCTTCATTTTAATTATGTAGACTTTTTGCTTTAGGTTTTGATTTTTAAAGTTTGTTAAGATTAGATTGTTTGGAAGATTAAGCCAAAGATGTTTTTGTGTATCTTTTGATTATTAGTATGTTTTAAGAGAAAATACATAAACAATGCTATGTATAGTTGTGTTTTGATCATTATTGTTAAGATTATATTCTTTGAAATAATGGACCCGTGAAATTCACGGGACCTAAATTTAATACCGTTGAATAGTGTTTGTATAAGAGATCTATTATGTAAATAAATGATATGTTAGATGTATGAATATAAAATATTAATACTGATACAAATAAATTATGAAACACTATAAAAGAAATTTAATTTTTGATGGTATATATAGTTTTGAGAAGATATCCCCCTGAAAAAAGTAAAATAATGTAACAACAAAAGTTCTTGCGGTATAACATATACGACCCGAAAAAATTGAAAGTTACCCAAAGTCTACTTATAACATATACAACCCAAAAAGTTTATGCGGTATAACATAATCTTAGCAAGGCTTGTGAATGTAGGCAAATTGGTTTGCAAAGTATATACAAAACTTTCTAGTCATGTTATTACTTTAGTTCAGGTGTATAGTTGTGTTAAAAATGGGTGATGCAAAACCTGTGTTTCATATTTAACATACAAGATTGTGAATGGGTTACAACTGCAAGATCAAAAACCAAATCATGTACTCTGAAATCAAACATTTATGTGAAAGATAACAATCGTACGACATTGTAGAAAGATAAATAAAGACCATGAAGGTTTAATTTTAAATTTAACATACAATATTAAGATTGTGAATGGGTTACACCTGCGAGATCAAAAACAAATCATGTACTCTGAAATCAAAATTTTATATTTAATTTTATGAAGAAACTGGTGATTGTTTTTTATTTGAACAGATATCAAAGCTTCTTGTGAAAGCTTAGCATGATAAATTAGTATTTCAAAATTTTACTGACCCGTGAATTCTGATAGTTATTAACAGATAGTGCTTCGCATGATAAATTGGAAAATGAATTTTGATAGTTATTAACTGAATTCTGATAGCATGATAAATTGGATAATCATATATTTGAACTTCAGGGGTTTCTATATCATATGTAAAACACAAAGGCTCTTCATAATGGGGGAATTCTAAGAACCTTTCAGATTTGCAATCTTAACTTTCGTGATTTTTGCCTTTCGTTGTAAAATTATTAGCAATCTTCTAGTTTTCAAAAGGATTCCTTCAACATTTACCAGCAAGACTTGTAACATGTTACAATAAGCATCATTAGAAGCAATGAATCTCCTCTATGGAAAAAAATATACTTCAAAATAATTTAACATTTATATGGAAAAAAGTGTCTCGACGGTACCCCATGTAGTGTGAAAAAAAGTCTCAGTGATACTTTTTATATTGTGTGAGAAGCTCCCCAACCAAATGGTTGGGGGTTCAAGCCCTACTTATGACATGTGAGATAGATTTACGGGTTTAAGTCCTCGTTGATCACTACCATAGCTATTAACCCTTTCTCATATAATGCTTGTTAAGTAAACTTGGAGGCTTGACTTGCTTTTTGGTCTTGGGAGTTGCTAGCCCTGCAAGTTATCGTAAGTTCTTATCATACAGTAAATACCACAACGATAAAATTGATGTATATCCCAAATCATTTTGATATACCATAAGCTATTGAAATAAGAGGTCCCAAACAACCCCAATATAATATAAAGTTATGAGTTGTTTAAGAGTTTAAGTGGGCAATCCCAAATACTAAAAGTAAAATAATGTGTTGTGTAGAGACATATGAATTATAGATAACATGTACAATAGAAGCATATGAACTAATACCAGTTCAAAATTATACCACTCAAAATGTAACATAACCCTTTTTGGTCTTTCCCTCACAAATTCTGTTCCACAATCTTGTCCTCGTTTTGTGAGAGCAGTTATATCTTCATCAAATAAATTTGCTTTTGACGCAGTGGTATAAGCATCCTTCTCATAAGAAAACATCCAAATTCATTTTAAAGAAAAAAATTGATTCTTTTTAAAACAATATAAGTAGACCCGCTAACTGATTACTAAAATGGTATAACTCAAGACAAAAAATGTTACTCCAACCCATTTCAATCGCCACCAAAACTACCTATTTTGACCCGTTACCCCACCTGCCCCTTTTTAACACCTCTAGTGAAAACATAAGTAGTATATGGACAAAACGTAAGTAGTGTTGGGAGGATCTGAAGTGGCGGAGAGTTTATAAGAAACGGAATCATGTTTTGCAACACATTAGCGTATATACTTGTTATATCTTCACACATTAGCATAGACATTGAGCAAAACTGGAACTGAAGGCAATGGGTTTTGAAAGAAGATAGCAACATGGAATATAAGTGAAGTGTCTCGATGAACCATAAAAAATATCATACATATGTGCACTAATTCAGTCAACTATATCTTAACAATCTCTTACCAGCAGGCACAAGAAGAAATGAACCATCAGGTGACCAGAATAGTCTTCTAAAGAATGATGGCAATGTCTCATCATGGAAAAGATAGTGCTTCGCAAACTGCATAGATACACATGCTAAATCATCAAAGGCAATCATAATTTTTTATAAGAGAAATGTAGCAGGACCTATTTCTAACCTTATATTCCTCTACTGCTTGTGATTCCACTTTTTTAAGGACGCACTGACAAACATAATTTGTCCTCTTCTTCCTTTTTAGACTGTTTTATATTAAACATGCAAAGAAATAACATCAGGCCGCAAAGCTTTAGAAATAGTGATAGAAATTTTAACCTATTTACCTTTTGATTTATTTGATTTGTATGTTTTATTTATTTAACAATTGAAATATACAATAAATGCCAATAAACATAATCGACTATACAACATAATAACATCAAATAATGTTACATGTTCACATTTAATGAGTTCAATAAACATAATCGAATATAGAACATGCATGGTGAAGCTCTACATTACGGAAATAGCAACGAAAATAAAGCAAATATCATAACTAAAATCATTTCAAAGTTTTGTCCTCACTTGAGGACGAAGGCCCTCTGCTCCCAATTTTGCTTAAAGAATATGTGATGTCGTTTGCTCAGGTAGCACACTCTGAGAATACACCTCCATCAGTGAAAGAGCTATGGCTATCGCATGATACCCATAAGCACTCTGTAATATGGAAATTAAATTTTATCACTCAAACATATAGCTTGAAAAAGGTATAGATGTGTGTTTGTTGTAGATCATTACACGTCATATATAAATGAGATACGACCTGATATGATCGACTCACATTGGCACTGAAATTGTCAAACATTGATTTATTTCATCTATTCCACGATCGAAACAAGGGAGGGGATGAAGTCCTGCAAATAAATATTATGATCAGTGAAAGAGCCATAAAATACAAACTTTATGAGTAAGGAGTTTATCTTACTTTTCGTAAATAATTAAAGTACAACTAAGCGTATACTTTCTATGTGACTGTGACTAATATGCCTTGAATATATATTTTTACCTTAATATTGACCATTCACGTGTTTCTCACATCGCACACCTCTGAAAAAGAGGTCCCCGCCAATGAACTGCTTGCCCAAGCATACATTTAAGGTTACTTCTGAGTCATCTACATGGAAACACAAACATAAGATACATAAATGATAAATTCATTTGTGCATTTTTAAAGTTCATTTTAAATTCTTCATTATGGACTATTATTTGCACAAACCCGTGAGAGGGTAATAGTTCTCCATTAGATTTTCTTCTGTATGAAATGATAACCTACAAGTAATTATTGAATTACCGAAAGTATATTTGTAAGTTATAATCATCACCTTCCAAGAAATGCTCTTTTGTATGCAATAATTTTAAAAAAATAGAAAATGCTTTGCTTGCTCCCTTGGCTGGCAGGGACGATCTGTTATGAATATAACTCCCTTTGTAAATTTATTACAATCCAAAAAGGTTTCCACCTATAGATATTAAATACAACATTGTGGTTAAATTCACACACCTTTTCAATTATATAAGTTTGAGTAAAGAAAATAGAGGCCAGGAACTTAATGAAAGATGTACCTTGCTCCGAGTGTCATACACAAAAGACTCGAGGGTGTTTCTTTGGTACATAAGTTGCTCCACCTTGCTATCTTGCTCTGCCAACATCTTTTCTCTTTCTTGAGCTTCATGTAGCTCGTCTTTTGTTGTGGCGACATCTAAATTGTTTGAAAACAGAATTTGCTTACGTCCCGGGCGTTTATCTTCTCGAATCTGAAGCCACAAACACAATCAAGAACGATATTATAATGCTTTTGAATGAATCATTCTCATAACATGATTAATTTAATCGATGTTCAACATTTTGATATGATACAACACTAACTAATATAGATTTTATGTCAAAAATTCCATGTTTGTCAAGCTGAAACTTGTAGACGTTCACTTGTTCTGCACCAGAGGATTGAGATAAACCCATCTGAAAGAACATTCCGTAATTAACACGATGTATAAATGGGAAAATAAATACTGAAAGTGCAAGTACAAATGCCTAACAAACATGCAACATGTAAAATAAGATATTCTTACACCGAAATGACCAACTGTAGATGATTATCCAGCAGGGAGGTATGTCGTGTTGGTATAAAAGGCTTGAAATTCACATGGAGGGGTCTCAGTAAGTGTACAATGATGATGACCTAGAAATGGGCTGCCTTTTCCAAAAAAGGTAAGGTATCGTAAACTCGGTACAAAATAAAAAGATACTTACTCTTTTGAATTGTAAAAACCATATCTTTTCTATGAATATAATGCGGATGAAGCAATGTTAACCACCATGTGATTTTTTGATGATGATGATGATGGAGGGTTAGGGTTTATGATGGATATTGGGTTGAGGTTCTTTGGAATAATTCAGTAGTAGTTTGGTCATGTTTAGGTATCTGAGTTTTGAAAAGCCCGGTGAAAAGTGGTGAAGGTAAGAGGGGACCGAAAATTAAGTGGCTTTTCACATAATTTTTGACTAATTAAGGTAAGAGGGGACCGAAAATTAAGGTAAGAGGGGATCGAAAATTAAGGTAAGAGGGGATCGAAAATTAGTTTGGTCAGGCTTAGGTGTAGTAACGCCGGCAACGGCATTGGGCTGGTTGCCCCCCCCCACCCCCCCCCCCCCCCCCAACCCCCACGGCGTTACTACTCGTTCGCCGGCTATGTGCCCAACGGGTTGGGTCCGGCGTTGGCTGGCCAACACGCGTTAGGGTGGTTATTAAAAAAAAATCATTTTAACCCACTCCCCTCCCCTCCCTCCACGGCTATTTATATTTTATCTATTCCTCTCATTTTTGAAATGTTTCATTTTAGCTCTTAACGGCTAGTTTTCAAAAAAATAATAATAATAAATTTTTTTCAGTTTTGACCTTTAAAACGGCTGAATTTTAAAAAAAAATTCATTTTACCCCCCACACAACTCACTATATATACAACACATTAACAAATACAAATTCACATACAATTTCACACTTTCAAATACAAATATACATCTTTTAGCAAGCAAAGAATATTTGTCTGGAACTTTCCCAAACAACGGGTTTTATGAATATCCTCTCGGGTCGATTGACGCGGAACAGTTTTCAACAATACCAAACAAGAAACAACCAAAAGTTTTTTCCCGATGGGGCAACAATCACAAGTCATTAAACCTGTGATATTTCCAAGTTCTACAACAAAAACCCACCATCAGTCATAACTCATAAACTCTCTCAATCACTCACTCGAAACCTCAACAAGTCGATTCGTCAAAAAAGGCAGATCGCAAGAAAAACAAAATCAAAGAAGGGGGAAAATGTGGAAGACGAGCCCAACGAGCTGTTCTTTGGTAGCAGCGGGCCGTTGGATACCGGTCGGAGAAGAATTGCTTGCACATGTTACGTGGCCGTTCGGAGGTATAATACGTCGGATGTCGCAAAGTGAGCATGAATCGTGTTTTGGTATCGGGTTTTGTAACGAGTTCGACAAATTCGCGAAACAATTCGAAAAAGTACAAAGGATATGTTTGACTAGCAAAGGCATTATGTTGAATGCCAAATTGCCAAAAGTTCAACGCGCTTACTATACGGGCAAACGTTTGGGGATAATTAAGTGGCGAGAACGTGGATGTGAAATTTTGTTTGAAACCGGGCTCAATAGGTGATTTACCGGGAGAGATAAAGGGGTCTCGTTTTTTCTCATGAAGATGCTTTTGGCCATTATGAGATTCACCCGTATTTGGGACGCACCCGAACATGTTGACTGTGAAACGGAGAAGTCCCCTCCGGGCGACTTCAAAGAGGTATCTATTCGGTCACGATGCTGACCTCGTTGTCTTCCGTCCGGCCAAAACCATGGCCCTGCAAGAAAATCCCAAATCCGACGCCACCGGCGAGCACAAGGTGATGTAGCGCGTCAACACACTTCGGAGGAGTTAAATGGTTGCAGGAGCTTCGGTCTGAAGAAACGGGGAGTGGATTAATCCAATTTATAGTCGCCGAAAGGGCTTCGAAGCTGAAGCCGAAAAAGACCGCACACTCATGCGGTTGGAGGAGTTGAGGTTTCATGATAAGGGGAGTGGTGTTGGTGTTGGTGTTATGCTGATGTGGCGCTGACGTGACGGCAAAAATATGGTGTTATGGTGTTACTACACCTAGGCCTCTAACTGAAAAAAAATTGGGAAAACGAGGTTTCTTTTAGAAGTTTTATGAGTAAAATTATTAAAGTAGACATCTTAGAATTTCAGTATTTCTTTTTTAGAGGGGCATTAAAGGTCTTTTTCAAGTTTTGTATATTGGAATATATAAATAGATTCAATATCTCGGTTGTTGGTCCGCAAACAACAGGGAACACTTGTAAATCTTTTATTCATTTCTAATAAGATTTATAAAGCATTGAAAAGAACAAATAGTGTTATTAGTTAGTCAAATGGGTCTCGTGGTACTATATCAGATATTACACGAAAACATGGACCAATAAGTGGCATCAAAGCGGGTGGGTTAATCTCATAAGCTTTATCCGTTCAAAAAATAATTGCTAATAACATAAGCAAAGTTAAAAATTAAACCTTCAAAAACTGCTATTGCTGATGCAATTTTTTAAGGGGAGAGACACTAATAAATTTGACTTTAATGCTAAACCTTATCCACACACTCCCACTACCACACAAATCCTATCCTATTCACAGCCATAAACAAAAAAAACCTACGAACAATTATAAAAACTAGATCCAAACACATCAATACAAAAAAAAACATTACCCATTCCATACAAAATCTCATCAAAACAACAAAAATCCCTAAAATAAAAAAACATGCTACCCCACGAAAACATAAAAACACAACAACACCCTCAATTAACAAACCTCAAGCAGTCAAACATGTCACAGAACCACAACAATCCTCCTTACAACAACATCAAGTCCTTACTGAAACCACATCACCTTCACAAATCAACAATCTTAAAAGACACAAATGAAAAAACCCAATCAGTATCAAAAACCCTTACCGAAACAACAAACCAACAACATCACGATTAGAAATCCTTTACAGATCTTAACCTAACAAAAACCCATCCATAATGAAATCGAATCATTACCCAGATTCCAATCGCAATAAACTCTTTCCAACCTTCAAAACCGATCCGACTACAGCGGAGTGGTGTCAAATTGTGAAAGGAATATAGTTTGTTCAGTTTTTGGATTAAATGAATTGGTATATGAGTGGGTTAAAAGAATAGATATATGTTAAGGAGGAGAGAAATATGATGTCGATTGTTGTTTTCGTTGTTGTGGTTATTGTGGGTTTGAGGAAGTCAGTATGTGCCTTTCAAGAAGCCTTAATATTTTATGAAGCAGGTCAGCTGATTAGAATAGGTATTGAAGGTATATGATTTGTTGAGGTTGTTTTGTATTGATGGAAAAGGGTTAGTGGGTTAAGAAAAAGCTTGAAACTGTAATACGTGCATATAGGGGTGCTGATGTAATATCGGCGAGTGCACTTTCAGTGATTGAAATATTTAAGGTATAAAATTAGTGAATGAAAGTTGGTATGTTTGAAAAGTGGTTTAGGACACGTGCTGTTTAGAAAAGAGCTAATTGATTGGTTCTAAAAGTATAAAAAGGAGTTGAGTGTAATGGAAAAGACTTATGGTGAATGAACATGTGTACACTGATGTTGAAAAAGATGGTGGAGCTGACAAGTAAACTTCAGTATTTTATCAACCCTCAAACGTGAACCTAAAATGGTTTGAAACTCGCTCACTGGACCGACAGCTGAACTAAGCCGCTGAACATATCACTCGCTGACCATGGTCGCTGAACCCACAAACCTGTTGGTCAATGTTATAATTTAGCGGATGCCTGATGAATGGGCTGAATGGGATTGGCTGATTTAGACGAAACTAATAAGAATTAGTGAATGGTTAGTTGTGAGCTGGTATTGATATTGTTTATAGCAAAGCTGATAAATTTCAGCGAATGCATTCAGAGAATCTGAGTTTGTTCATTGGTTTAGGACACCTACTGATTAAGTTTGATCATGGTGTATGGGAGCTGATTTAAAACATTAGTGGATGAAATGGATTTATTTAGTGGAGATGTATCAGTGGAGATGTATCAGTCATGAACCCAATTTGACCAAAACTTTCCAATGAGGGTAGTCAGCATGAATTTATGGTTGCTGATTGAAACTCTACCTGATGAACCTTAACTAACCAGCTGAGTCTTAATACTACCCGCTGAAAATGACACATACCTGAACCCGAACCAGTCGTTGAACCAGAGTCAGCACACCCCAAGGTCAGCCCGCTGAACCTAAAGCTGAAAACTCTACCCGCTGGTCCAGCGCGTTGAACCAAAGTCAGCACACCCCAAGGTGAGCGAACCCCTAAACTTTGGTCAGTGAACCCCTCGGTCAGCATACCTCAAGGTCAGCCGATCCTGAATTTTTCAAGGACTTAACTTTAAAAGCTGAACCGGCCTAGGGTCATTGAACCCATCTGTTGCTAAACTTTTAGAGACTATTTTTGTACGTAAACCTGATATCAAAATGATATCAAAAGGATCCTGGGTCTTAACTGTTTAAAGTCTAGTTTCTTTACTTTTGCAACTACAACAAATAATATGTATTTATGTTTGTATCATTTTTATTCTTTGTTGTATATCAGATTGTAAGAAAAAGTTGTTACACTCACTAACATCTGATATTTCACTTAGTCTATTTGTATATCTAAATAGGGGAAGATTGTTAGCCAAATTTAACTCCCAATAGTCTTTTACTAGGATTTGAACATAAAATAGACTAAGTGTAGGTATTTATCTTCAAAGTTCTTCATCAGAGACTAAAGAAAGTCGTTGACAAAGAAGCCTTGAACTAAAGAAGATGAATATCAAGTTTGAACAAATGTTCAGCAAACATCAACAACAAATGATCAAAAAGTTTTAATCTTATTGTCTCTTTGTTGTAATTTAGTCTGTAAGAAAAAGTCGTTATGCTCACTTACTGCTAATTGACTTAGGCTATTTTTCTATCCAAATAGGGGGAGATTGTTGGGCCAATTCAGAGCCTAATTATCCCTTGTACATGATTTGTATAAAAAATATCCTAAGTGTAAAACAAGTCGATAAACTTAAAGAAGTTCAGCGAGTCATCCTCTAGAAGTTTTTTAGAGTCTAGAAGAAAGACTCATCATAACCTGAGGCGGATCTCAGCTAGTGAAGAAAGGAACCAAGATCAGGATGATGGAGTCGGTGAGTATTGACAGATGACTCACTGACTCTCGAAGACCGTCTCTGAATGAATACCTGAACATATTGGCGGGAACTTTTTATTAGCAAAAAGCAAGATCAGACAAAAGGTACAAGAGGGGAAGCTTGTACTTTATTGAGGGTTGCTAAAAGAAAGACAAAAGTACTTAAGTAGCTAAAAGCAAATAGTTAAAAATAAATATTTACTTTAGTGCTTTATTGAAGCTTCTAAGAGAAGCTTTGCATTTCCCACTATATATATGTAGGCTTGTAGTAAGAGATGGTTAGAGATTTTATACACAAAGATAATACAAAGTATCATAGTGATAGGGTTCTCCACTCATTGGATCATAAGCAAAGCTATGAACAATGAGAGTTTTATTTGTCATTTAGTATCTCGGTTGTTGGTCCACAAACAACCGAGAACACATGTAAATCTTTGATTCATTTCTAATAAGATTTATAAAGCACTGAAAAGTACAAATGGTGTTTTTAGTTAGTCAAATGGGTCTCGTAGTAATATATTAGATATTACACAAAAACATGGACCAACAATCATCTCAATTATTTGTTAAACCCTTCTACCCAACAAATGATTATACTTACAACCTTCCTCACACTCTAAATATTCCTTTCTTAAACCATCGCATAATCACATGTGCCCATCTCTTTTCTTTCTTATGGTAATGCATGTGATTATCAACCTAATAAATCATTTAATTATCGCCCTTATCATCCTAATCACTTAAACCTTCATCACAACTACAAACCTAAACCTTTCTTTATATAAACCTTCCCCAAATAATACCCATATGGGTCAACTCGCATTCCTTACATCATTGTACTTGTTGTACTTCTTGTCACCTTCATTCCCAACATAAGCTCCTATCCTTCAAATCAAAACATTCTCCACCACACACATTTCATATTCATTCTCTTCTTCATCTCAACACACAAATACACATTCTCTTGAATTCAAACCACACACACTCTCTCTTTCAAAGCTTCTTCCATATACCTCTTCCCACAACACCTCTTGTTTGAATTCAAATCTTACAACATCAACAAACTTCCCTCACATACTTTGCCAACTCGTCTTTATCCCAACACTTAAGTTTAAATTTGAAATCATAAGCCATAGGATCCCTTTTATCACATCAAACATCTCATCCAAGCCAACTAATGTGTCGTTATGTGTAGGTATTATTTGTTATCAAGTTTTACATTTATATTTTACCGACTTTACCTAAAAACAACACTAACGGACAGTGTACCTGATCAGTTGTAACTTCGTTGGTAAGTAGGGTGTCGAACACAAAGAGTGAGAATGTTAATTCTTAAGTCTACTAGTATTTTAGTTGTCTAAGTTAGTTCTAATTTAAGTTAATCTATGTTAAACCTAGTTCTAACGGATAGGGGGTTTTCAGTATGAGAGACTGGCACAGGTTTGATGGTAACTTAACCTACTTTTGCAACTCTAACATACGCAAGCTAATTAATAAAAGATAGAAGAGCGGTCAAGCCTATGATAAGGAAACTGTATTAGCCATGCTTTAATCAAATCTAACGCATGTTTGTTTATTGTGCTATGATTGTCCTATTGTAGCGAGATATATCATTCTTAGATTTAGGCGATACTTCTTCCTAAAACCTAGACACGCTAATTCTGTCACAATTAAATGCATTCGCATAAAGCAATCTTGTGTGATTATAATCTATCTTAGAGGACTATATTGGTGAATATCGTACGAACCCTAGCTCATCAAGACTTTATCCACTTATGTTCAATTCTAGTTATATGTATCGGTAGTCTATGATCCGTCATGTATCTAAGCAAGGTCGCATAATGTATTTATAGTCTTAACCTAAGTCACCACTTAGCCTACCATTCTCAATAATCGGGGGAAACACAAGGGGCTTCAATTTGTAGTCCTATAATTCTAATTTCTTATCCCAATAAAATAAGATCCAAACACAACTAATAAGCTTTACCAATAAGTTATATCACACAAAATAAGTAAAAGAAGATTAGGAAAAGAGAAAGGAAGTTTTAGAGAGAAGGAAAGAGAGTTGGATGATTACTCGGTAAAGAAATGTAATCTAATACCCTCCTAACATGCTAGCGAGGGGGGGGGGGGGGTGGGGGGGTGTGGGGGGGTGGGGGGGGGGGGGGGGGGGGGGGGGTCAAATGGGTCTCGTGGTAATATATTAGATATTACACAAAAACATGGACCAGCAATCATCTCAATTATTTGTTAAACCCTTCTACCCAACAAATGATTATACTTACAACCTTCCTCACACTCTAAATATTCCTTTCTTAAACCATCGCATAATCATATGTGCCCATCTCTTTTCTTTCTTATGGCAATGCATGTGATTATCAACCTAATCAATCATTTAATTATCGCCCTTATCATCCTAATCACTTAAACATTCTTCACAATTATAAACCTAAATCTTTCTTCATATAAACCTTCCCTAAATAATACCCACATGGGTCAACTCACATTCCTTACACCATTATACTTGTTGTACTTCTTGTCACCTTCATTCCCAACATAAGCTCTTATCCTTCAAATCAAAACATTCTCCACCACACACATTTCATATTCATTCTCTTCTTCATCTCAACACACAAATACATATTCTCTAGAATTCAAACCACATACACACACTCTCTTTTTTAAAGCTTCCTCCATACACCTCTTCCCACAACACCTCTTGGGTTGAATTCAAATCTCACAACATCAACAAACTTCCCTGATGGGAATTAAAAGTCTTTATACTCAGTACTGCTAAGCCAAGAGTTAGTATTGCTCAAGTTACAACTGCCAATACTAACCAGTTAGTACTGCTAGAGTAAGTTAGTACTTCCAGTACTAACTTAAGACTGCTAAAGGACTTAAAACTACTGGATGAAGACTAAGACTGCTAAAGTGATAAAGACGTGTCAGGTGATTTGTATTTACTTATTCAGTGTATATCTTATAAAGTTAGAAAGATACGTATAATATTAATATTATAGAAGATTTGTAGTTATCTTGTAAAGGACTCCTTAGTGTATAAAAGGAGATCCTAGGTTATGGTGTTAAATATACGTTTTGATATATAGCTTCAAGGTTGTAAACCCTAGTACTACATAGAGTACTCGTATTATTGATAATAATAATATTGGAGCTTTTCAGTAATATCATTTTTCATACAGTTTACTATTTTATTAATATTCTTCTAAGTATTAAAGAGTAGATTCCGCATACTCTTTAGTATTCATAAAGTTTCTATCATAGTTGTTTTGGATCTATCCAAAGTAACTTAACCTTTTCAATCTAAGGCATCGAATTTAAGTTGGGATCAACATTCCCTCACATACTTTGCCAACTCATCTTTATCCCAACACTTCAAGTTTGAATTTGAAATCATAAGCCATGGGATCCCTTCTATCACATCAAACATCCCATCCAAGCCAACTGATGTGTCGTTATGTGTAGGTATTATTTGTTATCAAGTTTTACATGTATATTTTGTCGACTTTACCTAAAAACAACACTAACGGGCAGTGTACCCGATAAGTTGTAGCTTTGTTGGTAAGTAGGGTGTCGAACACAAAGAGCGAGAATGTTAATTCTTAAGTCTACCAGTATTTTAGTTGTCTAAGTTAGTTCTAATTTAAGTTAATCTATGTTAAACCTAGTTCTAACGGATAGGGGGTTTTTAGTTTGAGAGACTGGCACAAGTTTTATGGTAACTTAACCTACTTTCGCTAATCTAACATACGTAAGCTAATTAACAAATGATAGAAGAGCGGTCAAGCCTATGATAAGGAAACTGTATTAGCCATGCTTTAATCAAATCTAAAGCATGTTTGTTTATTGTGCTATGATTGTCCTATTGTTGCGAGATATATCATTCTTAGATTTAGGCGGTACTTCTTCCTAAAACCTAGACACGCTAATTCTGTCACAATTAAAAGCATCCGCATAAAGTAATCTTGTGTGATTATAATCTATCTTAGAGGACTATATTGGTGAATATCGTACGAACCCTAGCTCATCGAGACTTTATCCACTTATGCTCAATTCTAGTTATACGTATCGGTAGTCTATGATCCGTCGTAAATCTAAGCAAGGTCGCATAATGTATTTATAGTCTTAACCTAAGTCACCACTTAGCCTACCATTCTCTATAACCGGGGGAAACACAAGGGGCTTCAATTTGTAGTCCTATAATTCTAATTTGTTATCCAAATAAAATAAGATCCAAACACAACTAATAAGCTTTACCAATAAGCTATATCACATAAAATAAGTAAAATAAGAGAGAAAAGAGAAAGCAGTTTAGAGAGAGAAAGTAGAGAGAGAAGGCTAGAGAGAAGGAAGAGAGTTGGATGATTACTATGTAAGAAATGGTAACCAACACCCTCCTAACATGCTAGGAGGGTGATATTTATAGTCCAAGGCCAAGAGTGGCTCATGGGCTTTTCTTATTGGGCCAGGCTTGGCTTGTGTTTAGCTTTAGCCCAAAACATGGACAATATTAGCTTAAAGTCCAAGCTCGTTGAACCCGACTAGCCTATTACAATACAAGACTAATTAATACATAAACGACCGACGACATTCTTATTCGACTTATATAAAAAATAAGGCTAACAATCTCCCCTAATGTTGAGGTCTTCTTTGATCACCTCAATATTGACGTTCTTGATGAAGGTTATCTTGATTTGGCTTTATCTTCCTAATGTTGAAGATTTGATTTGACTTTTGAGCTTTGCCTTTTTTTTCTTGTCTTCATCTTTCTTGATTGTAATGGCTTTGTTCATTCATGCTTAAGACGACCGATAACATTCTTCCGTGTCATTTATGTGATCTTGATCTTGAGCCTTCATTTTTTGATTATGAGTTCTTGAGATCTTTAATCTTGCATCATCTCCTTGACTTGAATCATCTTGATTTGACTTTCTTGATCATCTTGTGCTCTTGACCGACATACTCATACTGATTACATTCTTGTTTGACTTATATAATCATAAGGCTAACAATCTTCCCTAATTGACGATTCTTTATTTGACATTGAGGATCTTTGATGATGAGGAAGTTTAGTATCAACAATCTAGATGCTGAATGTTTGACGTTTAAGGCTTGAGTATAAGTATGTGGTAATGAATCTGAATTAGCTGGAATGAGGGCTGCAACATCAACGTTTGTACCTACATTTGAATGTTAGAAGTAAACAGCAGATATGGGCGAATATGGCTTTGCATTCGTCAAGATTTGGTTGTAATAACCTTCGGTTCCGTGAGGATCATTTTGCAGTATAAATATTGTACCTGTGATCAGGTAGGTTCAATTTGGAAGAACCTCCCTGACAGGGTTTTTAGCTCAAATCATAGGATCTTTTAACACAAGTGTATTAGATTCACCATACTTGCTTGTTCTCATTATCAAAATGTTTCAATGCAGACAGCACGATAAGAGTGAATCAGATAGTTATCTTTCTGATTAAGTCGTCAATTCATTTACTAGACCAATATCGATATCCAGTTAGCACAAGCTTGATTCATATAGAATCTTGCAAGTCACCTACCATAAAGCTGTTTGAGGTTGACTCTGGAAGGATTTCCATTCGTCACTGTAAATACTAAAGAGTATCACTCTGAATGTTCTGGCAAGATCTCAAGGATAATGCGTAGGACTCTTTGATACCAAATGTTATATTAATGAATAACAATTTGTATTTTGATATTGTGTCCTAATGAGATTTATTTTGATGATCTTTTCTGGCTCTAGACTTGATTTGTGCACTTTGGTTTTAGTAATCGGAGGCTGGAGCTGACTGCCACCTATTCAATATTAACAATCTCGGAGTAAGATGTGAATAGATAATGTGTGTATCTCTGTGATAAATGAGATAAGTTTCTTATGAGAGAAACTCGAATGGCTGGAAAAGGTTGTGCATTGCATCACTGGGTCCATGACGGCTTTCTTCAATACCAACAATCATCTTTGTGATTTTGATAGATTATGTATTGACTTGGTTTCTGCCTAAAGTGTTTGGAGGTCTTCTTTCTTGTCACCTTTTATCCATACATTTCTTTTTAATTCTCCAACCCCTTCAATGCTTACCAAGACGTCATTACTAACACCTTGTTGTGATTGTTCTAGTGTTAGCTCAATCTTAATCACCATTATTCCCTTATTCTCATTCATCTCCAATCATACCTAAGGACTTCTAATTCTATCTATGGAATGTCCATGGGTAGATCCCTCCGGTTCTGGTTAGATCATAGGACTTATACCTAACCTTAACCACCTTATGACTTCATCGACGTCGTGTGTTAATTGGTTGAGGATATATAGATCGAAACCATAAAACCATTTTATGACATTGTTATTTTCAAATACTCCCCTTACACATGTGCATCGAGATTCGAAACGGTTTCGCATACGAAGGAAAGAGTTGCACTTAGAGTCTTAAAGATTATATCTTTCTAGATCACATTTTAATCACATTTTATCCCCTTTTTTAAAATAATAAATCTTTTAGTATTTGAAATACCAATTGATTAAAATTTGACATGAAAAATATCATGGGGAGAAAAATGATACCACTGAATTGCATGAATTTGTGAACATTTTTCTGATTGCTCCCATTCAACAATATATCCAGGATACCACATAATTTTAAAATGACATTACAAGGAAAAATGATATGACACCACAAATATGTTGAAGGCGGAGTGAGATGCCTTAGTAAATAGTGTATATTATAATTTGACATTGGAGTACCACATTTGAATTTCACTGAATGTTCTTGGAATACATAAAATTGACATTTATGAGATGTATCCAAAATCATTAAAAGGCTTTTGGTTTTAAAAACTCCCTCTCAAAAATTAATCTACATAAATATGACATGATGAGAAAAATTGATACAATAATTTTTAAACTTATTTAAGGAAGGGAGTGTTGAACACACAATTTTAACAAATACAACTTATTATGGAAGGATACCACAAATTATATTGTAAACAATTTGACATTGAAAGTTCTTTTTGAAAAAGTGTGTTCAACGATTTTGAAAAACCATAATAGAAGATTTCTCTTCTATTTGTAGAGTAAACGCACTTATGCGTACACTCCCCTAACATTTGGGTTCGGGTTACAGTCTGATGTAACTGTAAGCCATTGTCATGAGCTCAAAACTCTTGAATGTTTTGTATAGGAGCCCAAGACCTGAGAAAATTAACTTTCTCGTTAAGAGGATAAGTTATCTTTAAAGATACACTTTCCTTACATTGAGGTCCGAGTTATGCACTGAAATGTACGTAAGTCATAGAGAAAAATTAGAAATGACATGTTTTAAAAACTTTTGAACTCTTGCTCGAACTTCATTTACATACACGTGTCAATGTTAATCGACATTTCTAGGTACGTAAATGTTATCGATTCCAAAAGACATGTCGAGAAGATTCTTTTTGGTATTTTTATAATTTGTTTTTCTAGATTTTATATTTTTGTATTTTCTTTTTATAGGTTTTATATTTTTGTATTTTGTTTTTCAAAAATATTTATAAATCAAAATAAAGAGAAAAATCAAAAATATTTACAAGTCGATGTTTAAAGTATATCAAGCAGATTTGTTTGCCAGAACCTCTAATTTTTCTGAAGTCAAACATCTCATCCCGAGTCGTCTGACGAGATTTTTAAACCTATCTTCCGACAGAGCTTTAGTAAACAAGTCAGCTAACTGGTATTCATTTCCGACAAAGAATAATTCAACTATACCCTTTTCAACGTATTCCTTTATGAAGTGATATCTGACATCAATGTGCTTGGTACGGGAATGTTGGACTGGATTGCACGAGATGGCTATGGCTGCCTTTGAGTCATAATACATATGTATTTGATCAAAGTGAAAGCCATAATCTGTGAGCTGAGTTCTCAACCATAGAACTTGAGCGCAACACGCAGATAAAGACACATACTCGGCTTCTGCTGAGGACATTGAAGTGTAGTCCTGCTTCTTTGACGACCAGCTGACTAGCTTATCACCTCCTAGAAATTGTATGCCACCAGATATACTTCTATGTGAATTAAGACAGCCTGCGTGATTCGAATCTGAAAAAGCAGTTAGTTCAAAACCGGTGTCCTTCAGATACCAAAGTCCCATGTTAATGGTATTCTTAAGGTACCGAAAGATCCGTCTAACCTCCTTGAGGTGTTTTTCAGTTGGTCTCGCTTGATAACGAGCACAATAAGATGTTGCATGTACAATATCCGGTCTACTTTCTATTAAGTACATGAGTGCTCCAACAATGCTATGGTTTTTCGTTTGGTCAATAGGAGTTTCACTCAAGTCAGCATCTAGGGGTTTAGTAGCTATTGGAGTACCAACGCTATCAAATGAGGTCATACCATGCTTTTTAAGTATCTCTTGAGCATACTTAGCTTGGTTTATAAAGATACCACGTGGGGATTGGTAGATCTGAATTCCTAAAAAGAATTTTAGCTCCCCCATCATAAACATTTCAAACTTGATGTGCATTAGTTTTTCAAACTTTTTAGAAAGTTTTGGGTTCGTAGAACCAAAAATTATGTCATCAACATAAATTTGCAAAAGCAATATGTCTTTCCTATGTTTAGCTATGAACATAGTTGGATCAATAGAACCTTTTGAGAATCCTTTGGATACCAGGAAGTTGGAGAGTTTATCGTACCACGCTCTTGGAGCTTGTTTGAGTTCATATAATGCCTTCTTTAGACGGTAGACTTGGTCATGATGATATGGGTCTACGAATCCATCTGGCTGGTTTACGTACACTTCTTCCTTCAGAGGTCCGTAAAGAAATGTTGTCTTGACGTCCATCTGGTATACTAGAAATGATTTGTGTGCAGCATACGCAATGAATAACCGTACAGCTTCCAACCGAGCAATGGGTGCAAATGACTCTTCGAAATTAATTCCTTCCTTTTGAGCGTATCCCTTAGCTACAAGACGAGCTTTGTTGCGAATTACAGTATTCTCTTCATCACGTTTGTTTTTCCAGAGCCACTTCATGTTAATGAAATTTTTGCATAGTGGTTTGTCGACTAATTCCTATACATCTAATCGATCAAACTGGTGAAGTTCTTCCTGCATCGCTTTAATCTATGCAGAATCAGCCATGGCTTCTTTGATATTTTTCGGTTTGGTTCGACTCACGGTGAGTGTAAACGTACATATCTCGCTATTTATTTCTAGCTGACGTCTTGTTCTAATTGATTGAGAAGGATTTCCAATGACTTGTTCTAACGGATGATCTTTTGTCCAATAATGTTCAGAGGGATGTCGTTGATAGAATGTATGCATGTTTGACGAATCAACATATCGAGACGATGTCTCCCCTCGTTCTTGTACTGGTGTACTAAATATGTTGATAAATTCGTCTTCTTTAACTTGTGTATTTTCTATATTAGTTTCTGCTTGATTAATGTTCTCAATAGCAGTGACAGTTGGTGCTTGAGTTGGTGCTTGAGTTGGAGTTTCAGGTGTTGTTTGAATGATCAATGGAGGTGTATCTGCAGCAACGGTTGTTGAAGTAGATGGAGTTGTATGTTATTTTTGACATTGATTAAAGGCATCAGCAGCAGTAATAGTAGAAGACTTTGACACAACTGTAGTAGTTCCATTGAGTAATTCATCAAACATCAGACTAAATAGCAAACCCAGCTCATTTGATGTTGTTACTGTCTTAGCTGCTTGAGGAACATGTTCTTGACTTTGAGGACCGCGACTTAAACTGCCTTGTTCAAGTGCCGTTGTCAGACATTATGGAATGGGGTCAGAACTGACGTGATCTGACGCCATATGAGGCAATTCTTCAAAGTTAACATGAATGGTTTCAACTATCACTCTTGTTCTTTTGTTATATACCCTGTAAGCTCTTGACTGAGTAGAATACCCTACAAAGATACATGCATCACCTTTTTCCTTCATTTTGTCAAGATTTTTACCATCTCCGATGATGTAGCAAAGAGAGCCAAAAATGTGAAAGAACTTAATAGACAGTTTCCGGCCATTGATGATGTGGTAAGGTGTTTTCTCATGTCGAGGAATTACGAGTGAACGGTTCTGAGTAAAACATGCTATGGCAATTGCTTTAGCCCAGAAGAACAAAGGAACTTTAGCGGTGCTTAGCATTGTTCAAGCAGCCTCAACAAGAGTACGGTTCTATTTTTTGACAATGTTGTTTTGTTCAGGTGTTCGAGCAGTTGACGTTTGGTGTTCAATCCCTTCTTGAGCAAAGTATGCATGAAGAGTTTTATTCAAGAATTTTGTGCCTTTGTCAGTTTGAACTGTTCTAACTTGAGCATTAAGTCCTCTTTGAACAAATTTAAGGAAATCGATAAGAACTTCTGGTGTTTCGTCTTTGGATCTCAAGAAGTGAGTCTAAGTATATCTTGAATAGTCATCAACAATTACCAACACATATTTCTTACCATTAAAGATTTCTATCCTCATGGGACCACATAAGTCCATGTGTAGAATTTGTAACCGTTTTTTTAAGCTTGGGGTAGTTTTAGTCTTGAAGGACTTACGTTTTGCTTTCCCTAACTCAGAAGAAGAATAGAGATGATCTTTGATGAATTTCAATTTGGGAAGGCCAGACACAATATCATACTTCGAAAGCAAGTTGATGGTGTCGAAGTTTAGATGTGAAAGATGACGACGCCATAACCATGCTTGAGACGATGAAGCTTTAGCCATTAAGCAATTTGGATTGGGAGTGGATGTGTCTTGAAGAGTGATAGAATATAGATCTGTGCCACGAGAACCTGTGAGAATGTCATTTCTCTTTAAATCACGGATGTAACATGTAGACTTCCGAAAAGCAACTTCTAAATTCGCATCATTGAATTGACCAACATAGAATAAATTGTGATTCAGCCCTTTGACGTAATAAATCCTCTTGATAGTGATATTCCCTTGAACCAGATCTCCATAACCAAGAATTTTTACAATTTGATCATTTCCAAACTTCACCATACCCTGAAATTTCTCCACAAAATTATTTAGAAGCTTTAGATTTCCCGTCATGTGTTTTGAGCACCCAGAGTCGACGATGAATAGAATTATCTCTACGAGCTGCAAAAGAATTAGAAGACAATGGATTATTGGACAAAGTGGATCCCCTAAGTGTTATGGATTCCGAAATATTAGGAGTTCTAGATTTATTTCCTAGTGGCATACTAAAATTTGGTTTAACATTCACTGTACTAGTCTTAGGTTTCCATTTATATCCCGGTGGTGTGATCTTAGAGTACCACCATTTACATGTCTTACTAATCTGATCATATTTCTTCCTAATTTTGCTTCTAGGTTTCTGATTAGTGGATTCTGAAGCAATTGTTCTCTTAAGGGGTGTTGCAACAGATTAGTTTACAGTTCGTTTGGGTTCTCTAGTACTAATAGGCACATTAATTAGCTGTTTAGTCCTAGAATTCACGCCATTAATATAATGAAGAACACACATATCATGATTGTCATTTAGCACACATTTTCTACAAGTAACATAAACAAAGTTTACATTCGAGGTCTTAGCATTCAAAGTGTCATTACACGCAGTTACAAACATTTTATTATTAAAAAACTTAAAATTCCTACGATGGTCTTCTACTTCTTGCTTCTTCCCTTGACTATTGTTAGGCATGACTCTATCTTCCAATTGATTGCTCTTAATCTGTGGTCTGCTAACACAAGTAGTGGGAATTACTCATGTAGAGAAAGACACGTGTTTGTTAGTTTTTCTAATGTCTTGAGGCAACTATGGTGTTTTAGATTGATTAGGCTTTGTATGAACTTTATACATTCCATGTGCAATCATATTTGTGTTCTTTAAAATTGTCTTCACATTCTGAGGCAAAATCTGTGCAGTGACTTGTTTTGAAAAATCCTTTGACACATCATTTTTAGTAACCGATTTTGACTTTGAGAAATCTTTCTTTGCAACAGAATCTGAAAAAGTAGCCGGTTTTCCTAAAAGTGATTGTCTTTGACTTTTAAAAGCATTTGGTTGTCGAATAACCAATGGTTTTTCAAACTTAGTTTTCACAGATTTTCCTTTCATCTTTTCAATGAGTTTCTTTAACTCATTTATTGCAATGTCGTTGTCTTGTAATTGAGCTTTCAAATCTTGAATTTCAAAATATTTGACATTTAATTCTCAAAATGAAGTTGATTCTTGTTGTTTCCAAGCTTGTCATTTTTAAGTTGTTCTTGACTTTGCTGTAAAGCGAGTTCAAGATTAATTGAATGTTGTTCAAGTTTAGAAAATCATTTTGACAATTCATTGAAAGATTTGTTATTGACATTTTTTGATCTTTTTGAAAGCTCTTTTTCAAGACGTTCACATTTAACTACTTGGTCCACATAATCACATTGTAAATCAGTAAATTCTTAAAGGATTGTATGCACACCAAGTATAGCATTCATGTGATCAGCATAATAATATTCCCTAGAAAGTCGATCGATTTCATTCAAAAACCGTGTCTTTTGAGTTTTGAGTTGAGATTTAAGAGAGTCTACTTCTTGTTCAAGATAATTAAAGTATCTTAAATCATCAACCATTTCCTTGGTCAGATTTTGAAGAAATTTGTCAGTATTATGCATAAGACATGAATTTAAGGATCAAGATTGGATTTAATGGTACTATTAATCGTTGGATTCATGAATCCATATATAGTGTTATTGGTAATGGCCTCTTTGTAACATTTCACACCTTGAAAAATAATGTTGATGTTTAGTTTAAATGTATGAAAAACTTGAGAACTTTTACATTTTTAGCATACAGAATGGATTCATCCATCCGTCTTTCTAATGACGTTGTTCATTTGTTAAAATTCTCTTTGGAGTATACATTTGTAACAAATGTATGACTCGCATTTGAAAAAAAATTATGTTCAGCAGATTTTTCACGTTGTGGAACAAACAAATCATATAGATTGTTTAAGTGTTTGTAATCAAAAGGTTTATTAAATCACTTAATTTTGATCGGCTTTCACGGGTAAGACGAATCGTTTTGTTAGATTCAGGAGCTAACATTAAGGCAAGATTATCATTATAGTAACCTATATCATACAAACGAGGATTCGCTCTTTGAGCATTCTTGAGGAACTCTGGTTTAACAAAACTCGTTTTACAATTACGATTAAGCATATTCATTGTTTGAACTGATTGACCGGTTTTATATACAATATCATCCAAAACCTTGACTTTGTTTTCCAAAGCAATGACCTTTTCAATTTCTTTGTCTTCACGAGTTTTGTAAAACTTATTTTGAGCCTCTTTTTCTTGTGACATTCTGAAGATGGTTTCTTGATGTGCAACAAGCTTTTTGTTCAGATCATAAATCTTTTTATTCAACTCATTTACTTGATACGAATAGTTATTTAATGACTTTTGAGATTCTATTTTGTATGACATTATATCCGTTTTAGATTTTGCACAATCAAGTTCCACCTTCGACATGTACTTTACATCACTATGCTTTTTTAATTTCATCTTGAAATTTTACAAGATCTTTGACCATTATTTGATCGGTCTTTTGTAATTCATTGTTTGCTTCTTTAAAATGTGTTGGATGATTCTAGACATATGTTTTTGTTTCTAGAATCCTCAATTTGACTTTTTAATTTATCAACTAAGATCTTGTTTGATGATTCTAAAAGTTTATTACGGTTTTTACTTTCATCAATTTCACATTTTAATTTGTCAATTAAAGAAGCAAGCAAAACACGTTCTTTTGCAAGATCATCATCATCATTATCCTGGTCAGCCTCTCCTCTATTAGTTCTTATATCCAATGAAACAATAATAACCTTAGAGTCACTACATTCCACCAAATATGTGTCATTAACAGATTCAGGTTGCTCAGGATGTTGTCTGTCATTGGCAAACACATTATAGTTATCATTATCATATTGTACCTTTTGCGATGGCTCGGCTTTAAAGATGGGTCCAGAATTAGCAGCATCATCTTGAGAAACCTCTTGGATCTTTGCCATGTACAGATATTGTGCTTCCAACTCCTGATTTTCTGGTTCATCATCACTGTCATCCTTCCAGTCAACTTGTTCAGCACTCAATTGAATTCCAGCTTCCTCTTGCTTACACAATAGCATCTTCTCCTTGTGTTAAGTTGAATCCTTTGCCCATTTTAGTTTCTGACATTCCCTAGCTACATGTAAAACCCAAAAATTTGGTTTACATTTTATTTTATCATTTTGAAATATAACCTAAGTTAAATAATAAGAATTTGACATTTAAAACCTTAGGTTATAATTATTTGTCTATTATAAATACATAACATAAGGTAATTGTTTTAAAAAATGCAATAAAATAAGATATATATATTAAAATCCGACCCCCCCCCTATATATTTAGAAATTATTTTTTTTCTTTTTACAAATCCTATTCTGAGTAATAAGTGTAAAGAGATTAGACCAAGCCTTTTGTAATCTTCTAAAAGAATAGAAAATTTGTGTCCCCCTCTCCTCTCTATATATTCAGCCGATTTCTATCCCTCTCCCTCATCATTCTCTTTCAAAAATTTTACTCTAAAAACTTGTGTAATCATTCTTAGAACTTGCAAGAAGTTGGTGAATTTGGTAGAAGTATTCAAGCCTTGTGTTCTTGATTCCATGGTGTCTTGGTTGTTCTTGTCTCCATCTCTATTCCATAGGTATTCCATGATTCTCTTGATTCATCTCTTATGTCCATGATTCATACAAAAGTTTTCTACATAAAATCATAAAGTGGTAAAAAGAAGAAAACATGTATTCATGATCTTGTTAATTTGTAAATGGTGTAATCTGATTCTTATGGTTAAAATTATGTTTTGAAACCCTAGATAATCATCAATGATGTTTTAATAAAAACCTACAAGATTAGAAACCATAGGACATGTTTTTATAAAGAGGATTGGTAAGAATTAGGGTTTATAAGTCTTTATGTTTCTAACCAGAATTTTGGGTTGTGTTCATCGGGGTGTAACTTAGTGATAAAAATGAGTTTTGACATGATTCTTGAGCCTAAAATTAAATTCAAATAGTCTAGTTTCTGGATAATCTGGGCTCATGTCCATTGGAGGTCGGGAAGGTCGATTTTTAATTTTTATAAGATTAAGTGTCGTATTTGGAATTTCTATCCAAAAAATTCAGTAGTAGTATTTGATTTTTAATTCTCAAACCGTAACGAGTTAGCCTCTAAATTTTGATTTGGTAAATCTTCATGATATTAGCTGCATCCATGATTTTTTTCAGAATTTTCTAAGTTGTCTAAGTAGATTTTTTACGCGTCAACTTTACGAAGGTTCTGTCAGATCAATTTCGGGATCAGTTTTGGTAACAAGGGTAAAAGGGGTATGTAAACTTGGAAATAAAATCAACCAAAAATCAGGGATATATTAGACATATATGGGAACCTCTGTAATTTTTAGTCTATTTTTAGAAGGTGTTTTTATGGGTCTTTTAAGCTTGGAAACTTACCTTAAAAAAACTGGAAAGATTCTGGAAATTTAGGAAACCCTAATTAGGTCACTTAAACTCTATATATGGTGAGATCAAGTGATAAAACTTATAAAATAAGATAGATAATGACATGCAATCATGGGTTCTTGTAGATTCAGTGAAGAGGTTGTGATCTTTTGTCTTCATGTTCGTTCTCTCATTTGCTTGTTCGTTAAGGTACAGATATTCCGTCCTTTTAGTAAGGTTATCTCATGACTTGATTCTTAATTGTTTCAGCTACTTTGAGTTGTTTGATATTCGGTCTGATTTGCTATCTATACTCATGACTCATTGATATTCGTTGATATTATGTTTGATTTGATATTCGCATTCATGATTCCTTTGATCTTTGTTTGAATATGATAATTAGATCCGTTATCTTGATTGAATTTTTGGTAACTCGTTCAGTTTGCTTAAATCTTTGCCCGAGCTATTTAAACTAGTCATGGAGGTACCATGACCATGTCATTGATGCACCAATGGCATGACACTATATGTGGCGGTGTGATTAGTCCACGGCGTTGCCTTTTGAATGATGGCCTTTGATTATTATTAGCTTACATATGTATGTATACTCGTCATTGTACTTGTGTATATGGATATGACTTTGTTTTGCAGGGAGCGTATGGATGCATCCTAGGTACTTTGTTTCGTTTAGTTCAGGTGAATGGTTGTGTGTGTGCTATACACCCCATATCACATTTGGTACATTAGGGAATGCATACCTGTGTATATTTGATTATGTGACTATTTGATTATATCTGTTTAGGCATTTGTTGAGCTCGTGGGCACTCCTTTTCTATCCTTAATTCTTAATTATCGCTTTATATTTCGTATGACATTTGTTTAGTAGGTTCTCATGATTCGTTTCATTCATTCTTTTATCTTTCTACCGTCATTATTATTATATATGTTCACTGAGCGTTAGCTCAGCCGTGTTTTCTTTTCCTGCGGCAGGTAATAAGCGGGAAGCTGGTATTTGAGTGTTGAGAGTAGGAAGCTCTTAGAGGACTGACCTTTGATAGATTCCCTTGTTTGGATTTATGTTTAAGACTTATTTTGTTTGAAGATCTCTTTTCATTTAGACTTTATTGGAATTTAAATACTTTTGGAAGTCATTTTGTTTCATGACTTAATATTTTTATTTAATAAAGTCTTTTGCTTGCGTTTATATTTTCTGATATGACACCATAATGTGACTCTTGGTCTCTTTATCGGAGCGGGATGTTACAATTATGGTATCAGAGCCAGGTTGAGCCCTGTAGAACCTAGGTTATGACCTGTGAGGATTGGGTAGACATTAGGTTTCCTTTTGATATGATCGCTTCCTTTCGTATTTTCATCTCAACTCTAAATTGTCTTCACTGCTAAGGGGCGAGTATTTTCTTTGACTAAGGATCAGGCAACTAACTCTTCAGGTACTGTTTCGGGAACTCGATTCTTGAATGGTCGTGCTGTTTTGTCTTATTTGATACGGGTGCAACACATTCTGTGGTTTCTGTTTCATTTGCTAAACACCTTAGCATCTTCCCTACGCAACTTAATTATACCTTATCGATATCTACGCCTATGAAAAGTCTGACCACGAATATCAGAACTGCCCGCTTCATTTTGATGATAAGATTCGTTTTACTAATTTGCTTCCCTTAGAAATGAGTGACTTTGATATTAGTCTTGATATGAATTGGTTGACTGTTCATCGCCCCCTATCGTTTGTCATACCAATCGTTTCATCTTTGGTAATCTGAATAACCCTGAATTCATCTACCTATTTCATTTTCGATTTCAATTTCGAGGACGCAATTTTCTTTTTAGAGGGGAAGAGTTGTAAAATCCAAAAATTTGGTTTATATTTTATTTTATCATTTTGAAATATAACCTAAGTTAAATAATAAGAATTTGACATTTAATAACCTTATGTTATAATTATTTGTGTATTATAAATACATAACATAAGGTAATGTTTTTAAAAAAAATAAGATATATATATATTAAAATCCGCCCCCTATATATTTAGAAATTATTTTGTTTTCTTTTTACAAATCCTATTCTAAGTAATAAGTGTAAAGAGATTAGACCAAATCTTTTGTAATCTTCTAAAAGGATAGAAACTTTTTGTCCCCCTCTCCTCTCTATATATTCAGCCGATTTCTATCCCTCTCCCTCATCATTCTCTCTCAAAAATTTTACTCCAAAAACTTGTGTAATCATTCTTAGAACTTGCAAGAAGAAGTTGATGAATTCGGTAGAAGTATTCAAGCCTTGTGTTCTTGATTCCTTGGTGTCTTGGTTGTTCTTGTCTCCATCTCTATTCCATAGGTATTCCATGATTCTCTTGATTCATCTTTTATGTCCATGATTCATACAAAAGTCTTCTACATAAAATCATAAAGTGGTACAAAGTAGAAAACATGTATTCATGATCTTGTTAATTTGTAAATAGTGTAATCTGATTCTTATGGTTAAAATTATGTTTTGAAACCCTATATAATTATCAATGATGTTTTAACAAAAACCTACAAGATTAGAAACCATATGACATGTTTTTATGAAGAGGATTGGTAAGAATTAGGGTTTATAAGTCTTTATGTTTCTAACCAGAATTTTGGGTCGTGTTCATCGGGGTGTAACTCAGTGATAAAAATGAGTTTTGACATGATTCTTGAGCCTAAAGTGAAATTCAAATAGTCTGGTTTCTGGAAAATCTGGGCTCATGTCCATTGGAGGTCAGGAAGGTCGATTTTTAATTTTTATAAGATTAAGTGTCGAATCTGGAATTTCTATCCGAAAAATTCAGTAGTAGTATTTGATTTTTAATTCTCAAACCGTAAGGAGTTAGACTCTAAAATTTGATTTGGTAAATCTTCATGATATTAGCTGCATCCATGATTTTTTTCAGAATTTTCTGAGTTGTCTAAGTAGAGTTTTTACGCGTCAACTTTTCGAAGGTTCTGTCAGATCAATTTCGGGATCAGTTTTGGTAACAAGGATAAAAGGGGTAAGTAAACTTGGAAATAAAATCAACCAAAAATCAGGGATATATTAGACATATATGGGAACCTCTGTAATTTTTGGTCTATTTTTATAAGGTGTTTTTATGGGTCTTTTAAGCTTGGAAACTTACCTTTAAAAAACTGGATAGATTCTGGAAATTCAGGAAACCCTAATTAGGTCACTTAGACTCTATATATGGTGAGATCAAGTGATAAAACTTATAAAATAAGATAGATAATGACATGTAATCATGTGTTCTTGTAGATTCAGTGAAGAGGTTGTGATCTTTTGTCTTCGTGTTCGTTCTCTCCTTTGCTTGTTCGTTAAGGAACATATATTCTGTCCTTTTAGTAAGGACATCTCATGACTTGATTCTCAATTGTTTCAGCTACTTTGATTCGTTTGATATTCCGTCTGATTTGCTATCCGTGCTCATGACTCATTGATATTCATTGATATTCTGTTTGATTTGATATTCGCATTTATGATTCCTTTGATCTTTGTTTGAATATGATAATTAGATCCGTTATCTTGATTGAATTTTTGGTAACTCGTTCAGTTTGCTTAAATCTTTGCCCGAGCTATTTGAACTAGTCATGGAGGTACCATGACCATGTCATTGATGCACCAATGGCATGACACTATCTGTGGCGGTGTGATTAGTCCACGACGTTCTCTTTTGAATGATGGCCTTTGATTATTATTAGCTTACGTATGTATGTATACTCGTAATTGTACTTGTGTATATGGATATGACTTTGTTTTGCAGGGAGCGTATGGATGCATCCTAGGTACTTTGTTCCGTTCAGTTCAGGTGAATGGTTGTGTGTGTGCTATACACCCCATATCACATTTGGTACATCAGGAGTTGCAAATCCTGTGTACAACTTATTATGTGGCTATATGATTATATCTGTTTAGGGTCTATTCATGTATCATGTTTAGACATTTATCTGAGCTCGTGGGCATTCCTTTGTTGTTCTTGATTCTTATTCATTTGATTCGTATTTCGTATGATATTTGTTTAGCAGGTTCTCGTGATTCGTTTCATTCATTCTTTTGTCTTATTACCTTTTTATTATTATATCTGTTCACTGAGCGTTAGCTCAGCCGCATTTTCTTTTCCTGCGGCAGGTAATAAGCGGGAAGCTGGGATTTGAGTGTTGAGAGTAGGAAGCTTTTAGAGGACCGACCCTTGATAGATTTCCTTTGTTTGGATTTATGTTTAAGACTTATTTCGTTTGAAGATCTCTTTTCATTTAGACTTTGTTGGAATTTAATACTTTTGGAAGTCATTTTGTTACATGACTTAGTATTTTTATTTAATAAAGTCTTCCGCTTGCGTTTATATGTTCTGATATGACACCATAATGTGACTCTTGGTCTCTTTATCAGAGCGGGATGTTACAACCTCAGGTTCTTTAACAGACTCGATTTTAGAGATTTCAATGAATTCTGTAATCATTGGATCAGACTCCCCTTTAAATTGAAAGGGAATTTCTTGAAACACCACCAATTGTCTCTGAGGAGGTTCTTTAATAAAAGGAATTTTAAAGTTCATTGGTGCAACATTCTCTCCCTAACAGGTGCATTAACTTTAGTGGGTGCATATGTTGAAATATATGCACTTCCTAAAGGGGAAGAAAAAGTCGAGCTTTTGAAAGCTTGATAATTTCAGAGACCAATGATTGATCTCGAAAGTTTCAGATTTGACAAGTTCAAGATTTGTCAAGTTCAAGATTAGTCTGAATGGTTATCCGCGTCTCTTCAATCTTTGTCAGTCTTAGACCAATATTCCAAGTGAGAGACCGACATGAACTAGCAAGGGTTGTGTGGTGAGCATTCTTGTTGTTGATGGTGTTCTGAATAGCTTTTAGAGTGGTTAAGACACTTAGAATGTTTTCCCTTCTGATAAGCTCGGGGAGATCAGACAAATTTTTTGAGTTGCTATGATTTGTGTCCACAAGTGACTTCAGTTCGTCTTTAAGATCCAGCTACCACTACCACGGCCGACCACCGCCACCTCCATAGTTGATCGCCACCATCCACCATCATATTCATATATAATACAAAAATAAACCGTACTTAATCATCCTAAAACACGCAATACGTATATCCACCACCAACCCGCCACCTAACCCGCACCACCACCACCTATCGCTGGCTAAACATCAATCAAACACTTAACCATAAACAAATTCCTTCAATACAAACAAAAATACCTAATACATAAATACGAACCTTAACCCAAGAACTTCAATTCAAATCACAAAATTAAACTTCATAAATAACTAGTTCACATTTTAAAACACAAACTTTACAACCAATTCTTCTAGTTTAATAAAAGAAATGAAAAGCCCCAAATTATATAAAAGGAAAAAACCCTAAACTTAAATATTTCATTTCGTAATAGTGGTGGTTGTGTGCCTGTGTCATGGTGGTGGTTTTGTGTTGAAGATGATGATGAGTTGGTTGTGTTGGATTTTGAAGATGATATTGAAAATGGTGTTGAATGTTTGATATGGTTGTCAAAAAAGAAGATGATTTTGGTATGTAGTGATCTTGATGGTATTTATTTTTCTGGTTTATGGATTCTCAGTTCACACGCTTGAAAGATCTTAAAATGAAACCCGATGGAGTTCGTATGTGGATTCATAGTTCACATATAGGAAATTGGATATTACCGGCACTTTTATCTATATAATAATAAGAGTAAACTGCAAAAATCATCCCTGTGGTTTGTAGTTTGTGGCACTAATCATCCCTAGTTGATACTATTGGCACTAATCATCCCTGAGTGGCAAATGTCCAGCAAAAATCATCCTTATTGGGGATGATTTTTGCAAAAAATTTAACAAAAAGTTTTGCAAAAATCATCCCTCTAGGGATGATTTTTGCCGAACGTTTCACCACTCGGTGATGATTAGTGCCAATAGTATCGGCTAGGGATGATTAGTGCCACGAACTACAAACCACAGGGATGATTTTTGCAGTTTACTCTAATAATAATAATAATAATAATAATAATAATAATAATAAAAATAATAATAAGCGTCAACGCCAAGAAGAGTGTATTGTTAATGCCATTCGATCTTGGGGTATGTCAGGTGGCAGTATGCAGCTTTTGAGGGAGACTTTGGCCGGATCTTCTCCTACTTTGTCAGATGTTGATGATGAAGACCTTGATTTGGGTGAGCGAAATATCAAGAAGTGTAAGAGGAAGATTTTTGATGGACATTATACTGCGTCAGTTAGAGTTCTTTTTTCTACTGGTGTTGCTCTTTATAGTGATGCTACTCTTGAGGACTTACAGACTAAGCATCCATTCCATCATACTCCCTCCTTATCACATATACCTATTAATCATCATCTTCTCATCGCATCTTTGACTATGGTTCTAGACAAGATTAAGAGTTTCCCTCGTGGTACGTCTTGTGGGCGGGATGGGTTTCGTGCCCAACACCTTATGGATTGCTTAATTGGAGCCACTGTTGATGTTTCTGATGAGTTGGTCTCCTCTATCACCTAAGTGGTGAATCTATTTCTTGCTAAGAACTATCCTTAAATGTTGGGCGAGTATATTGCCAGTGCTCCCCTCAAACCGCTTGTTAAGCCAGGCGGTTGTATTCATCCGATAGTTGCGGGTACTGTCTAGAGACGTCTGGTCTTCAAGGTTAGTACTATTATGATTGGTCACTCTTTGGGTGGTTATTTAGATGGCCTACAGCTCGGTGTTGGGGTGTCGGGAGGGAGTAAGGCTATAGTTCATGCCGTGAATCGTTTGATTGAGGGTTATGGCGATGATGTTGGTCTTTCGATGTTGTTGGTGGATTTTAAGAACGCCTTCAACTTGGTAGATTGAGAAGTTATGTTACGAGAAGTTCATCTTCATTGTATTTCTATCTTACGTTGGGTAGAATTCTTTTACTCTAACCCAGCTAGATTGTATTACGGGGAACACACGTTATGGTCGTGCCAAGGGTGCAACAGGGTGACCCTTTTAGCCCTTTGCTTTTTTCTCGAGTGTTACATCCCTTGATATGTAAGATTCGAGACTCTTTTAGCCTTTCTCTGCAATCTTGGTATTTAGATGATGGTACTATTGTTGGAGATACTTTGGTTGTGGGGGAGGTTCTAAAGTTAATTATGGAGGATGGCCCTCGGCGTGGCTTGCATTTCAACGTTGATAAAACTGAAGTTATTTGTCCAAAGGAAGACCCTCGAAGCAGACTTACATGTGTTTTCACACCTGATATTGTTCGGCCCTTGCGTGGTGTTAAATTACTTGGTGGGCCCGCTAGTGTGGGTTTTGATTTTTGTAATGATCTTGTAATGAAGAGAGTGGCCAAAACCATTGTGCTTATGGATGTAGTTGCTAAGATTAATGATCCTCAATGTGAGTTGCTGCTTCTTCGTTCTTGTACGGGTATTTCCAGGTTATACTTTACTATGCGCACATGTCCTTCCCGTTTCTTTGAGTCCGCCCAACGTTCTTTCGACGTGGCTCTTCGTTCTTCTCTAGAGCGTATTGTCACTGCTTCTGGACCAGGATTCGGCGACTGGCAATGGAGGCTTGCCACCTTACCCTTTGCTTTTGGGGGGCTTGGTGTCTATTCAACAAGTGATGTTTTAAATTATGCCTTTCTTGCTTTACGTTTTGGTTTGCGGACTAAACTTTTTCGGCATACTGGTATTATAGCTTTTGGGCCTATTTTTGATGATGCATTATGTGAGTTTAATACATCTAAGGATACTAGCCTTTTCAGTAATTCAAGTGAGATCGCTGCCCTCAAACTCATGAAGAAAATGGCAACTATATATTTCACATGGGTTACAAAAAATGCAGAATCCACTTTTTCCTTATCTCCTCGAAAAATGGCCTTATGGAAATCTCAACGAGAGAATCACACCTCTGATTGGCTTAGGACGGTTCCTATTTCTGGGTTGGGACAAACTATGAACGGTAAGACTTACCGTTGTGTTTTGTGTTATCGGTTAGGTATCCCTTTATTCTCTGTTTTGAAGCCTTGTTCAACTTGCTTTACTAGGGATATTTATGGAGACCATGTTGTATCGTGTGCTGGTATTATTGGTATTAAGCATCGTCATAATGTTGTGCGCGATACCCTTGTCGACATCTGTTATCGTTCAGGGATTTCAGTTGGTAAGGAAGTTGATATCGGGCTGGATGGGGTGTGACAAGCCATTACATCCAGCAGATATGTTACTTTACTCGTGGGATGGAGGTCTTGATGTGTGTGTGGATTTGACTGGATCTTCACCTTTGACGCAGACTGGGATGGCAGATTTCGTGCCTGGTCGTGCGGTGATTGATGTTGCACAACGTAAACGCGTTAAGTATATGGCTAAGTGTGCGGCTATTGGATATGGGTTTCTTCCATTTTCTTTCTCTTCTTTTGGGGAATTAGAGGATGAAGCGGTTACTTTGCTGAAGCGGATTCGAAAGTTTTTCATGACTCAGGACATTTGGGCACGTGCTGCTGCCCATATATTTAATAGAATCAATTTCGCTATTGCTAAAGGAGTGAGAGATCAGATAGTATCTCGACTTCCTTCTAATTTGTTGTAAATCTCTTTAGTTTATTAATAGAGTGATTTATAATAATAATAATAATAATAATAATAATAATAATAATAATAATAATATCGTGTGCTGGGATTATTGGTATTAAACATCGTCATAACGTTGTGCGCGATACCCTTGTCGACATATGTTATCGTTCTGGGATTTCAGCTGGTAAGGAAGTTGATATCGGGTTGGATGGGGAGCGTGACAAACCATTACGTCCAGCAGATATGTCACTTTATTCGTGGGATGGAGGACTTGATGTGTGTGTGGATTTGACTGGATCTTCACCTTTGACGCAAACCGGGATGGTTGATTTCGTACCCGGTCGGGCCGTAATTGATGCTGCACAACGTAAACACGGTAAGTATATGGATAGGTGTGCGGCTATTGGATATGGGTTTCTCCCATTCTCTTTCTCGTCTTTGGGAGAATTAGAGGCAGACGCGGTTACCTTGCTGAAGCGCATCCAGAAGTTCTATATAACTCAGGACATTGGGGCACGTACGGCTATTCATATTTTTAATAGGATTAGTTTCGTCATTGCTAAAGGAGTGGGGGCTCAGATAGTATCTCGGCTCCCCTCTAATTTTTTGTAAATCCTATGAATTTTTAATCAAAAAAATAATAATAAAAAAAATAAAAAAATAAAATAATAATAATAATAATAATATCAGTTTCGCTATTGCTAAAGGAGTGGGAGCCCAGATAGTATCTCGGCTCGCCTCTAATTTATTATAAATCTCTTAAGCTTCTAATAAAGTGATTTACATAAAAAAAAAATAACAATAAAAGAAAAAAGGAAGAGGATGATATTTAGGTGCCGTTTGTTTTACAGACGGGTTTAAGAATTGGGATAGCTTTGAAAGAAAAAAAGAAATTAAGATTTCATGGGTGTTTAAAAATGTTGTTTGTTTGAGATGTTGTTATAAAAATTGGTTTTAAATATAATATTTTTTTAATTCAAAATAAAATGAAAAACAAAAAAACTAATGGTTGATAATGATGGTGGGCCCACTTTTCCAGTCCAAAGAACCAAATTCAGGGCATTATGACAGGTTTTATACAACCCTCTATATTTGGTCATTGTTACTAATTCTTATCCCTATGCCTGCATACCAAACAATTTATTTTGGCTTGAGTCCTACCCTTGAATCTGATGACCCTATACCAAACACGCCCTTAAGTCATTTCATTTACCAAGACGAAGGTATTTTGATATATTTATAGTTTATAACTAGTCAAACTAATGGTCAACGCAAAAAATGGACCAAACCTATTATGAGTTGTCCAAAACATGACATAATTCGTTACTTTTTAAACTATTTGACTAAAACTGTTATACTTGATAAACCACAAAAACCAGTAATATAGTTAATTCTTTTTTTATATGTCGAGTGTTCGACTAAATGTAATGCAACCAAATGATTTGGTTGGTCTACACCTTTTCAACGCATCCTCCCTTCTACCATTGAGCCACTAGACGTCTCCTTTCCTCAACCATCTCAATGTTTTGGTCTGTTAGTTAACCGAACAAATGAAGATGGGTTCCGTGGGTTTTTTTCTTAATTAACTTTTATGGGTTTCTTTTTCTTAATTAACTTTTATGGGTTTTTTTTCTTAATTAACTTTTATGGGTTGTTTTTTTAGTGTGGTCTCTTAGTATGAGCATTTTGTCTGTGTTTGCTCAAAGAAAAATAAAGATGAGTTTTTTTTTTTTTTTTGAACGGCAATTTTATTAAACACTAGCAAGGAGCTAGATCAACAACAAACAATATAAAGATGAGTTGACACTGATGTCACGTGCATTTGTGATAGTGACGATATTTTTGTACTTTTTTTTTATTTTTATAATATTGTTAATATTGTAAAACCTACAATTTGTACCTCGTAGCTTTTCAGGTTTTTGTTATTTTTTAACTTCTTTTATTTTTATAATTTTGTTTATATTATAAACCTGTGAAACGGAAAGTGCTAAACAAAAAATATAAAATTTAACAAGTTGAAATTATTAAACTGACAAAAACTACAAAATAAAAACTAATAAAAAAATGTGATGCATTGGAACATGCTGACAAAAGAGAATTTGTTTTACTCCGTCCGTCCTATAATTATAGTCCAGGTTTTTTTTTTGTCCCAAATTAATTGTCCACTTCCAAAAATAGATAGGAAATTTATATTAAGTTTGTCATATCACCCTCACTTGATGTTATTATTACAAACTTTAAAGAAGTTAGAAATTAATTGACTAATAGTAAAACTGTCATTGTGCAAAAAGTAAGAAAGAGAAAGTTGTAATAATGATGTTTTTCTTAAACTGCGTGTTTTTTTGTCGGTGGACTATAATTATGAGACGGAGGGAGTACTTTTTATGCTTGTTTGGTGGGTAAGGTATCAATTCCTTTTATACAACCATTTTTTATGTCCCGGTAAATAAATTTGTGCGAAAATTACTGCAAAGGACTCTTTTAAGCCTTTGTAGTACGCAAAAGATACATTTTTTTTTACTTTACGAAAATGGACACAATATCGTCTGAAAATTTGAGAGATATTCGTTTTTTGAGCGATAATACACGTGTTGATCAAACAAACATCCTCGAACAAATTACTAGTCACGGAATAAAAAGGGACATGCCCACTGTCAGATGTCGCCCGATTTTTTTGGCGATATACATTATTTCGGACGATATGAATTAGGTGCCATCCATTTTTATTTGGAATAGTCCATCCTAAAATATTGATAGTGTATATTTTAACGTGATCACTGATCTCATTCCCATGTGACCATCAAAATAAAACATTTCTGCTATAGTTATTTAACAAGCAGGATTACCGCGCGTTGCTGCGGGTCGTTATTTTTTCACACGTTGTTGCGGGCCATTAATTGTTTTTTTAATTTTGTGCGGGTTTATTTTTTCGGTCTCATGTTTAATAGTTTGTTTTTTTCTTACATTGACATATGTGTTCGACCTCATGTTTAAAGGTTTTTTTTTATACAGGGTTTTTTTTAGTATAGTTTTATGGAATTATGTTGCGGGTTTATTTTTTCGGTATCATGTTTAATAGTTTGTTTTTCCCTTATATGAGCTTATGTCCCGCGCGTTGTTTCGGGCCGTTAAAATTTTTTTTTAGCTGTTATTTTTTTTTCTTTTTTCTTCCGAATTTATTTTTTTTGTCTCATGTTTAATAGTTTTTTTATATGAGCTTATTTGTTGGGTCTCATGTTTAATTTTTTTTTACTTTGGGTCAGATGTTGGGCCAGATTGTGGGCTAATTTTTGGCCCACTTTGGTTGGTACTGTAGCATGTTGTAATTTTTTGTTTTTAAGTTCGGGTCAGAAGTTGGGCCAGATTGTGGGCTAATTTTTTGGCCCATTGTGGTCGCACTGTAGCAGGTCAAACCTCAGTCAAACATTTGGGAAATGTAATATAGAGTAATTATATAATCTATGCTAGGGGTGTGGATCGGTTCGGTTATCGGGTTATTCGGTTTGTTCGGTTAAAAGTTTTTTTAAGGTCAACCCATATACTGACCCAAACCGAATTCAAATTCGGTTTTCGGTTCGGTTCGGTTGAATCCTAGTTCGGTTCGGTTCGGTTCGGTTTTCGGGTTTACCCGAATTACACAATTTATTAAAAAATATATATATATATATATACAAATATATTTAGCAAAAAAATTATTTCAAACATAAAAAGTGTTTTTCAATATTAGGATAAAATTTTATTGATCTTTATATATATATATATATATATATATATATATATATATATATATATATATATATATATATATATATATATATTAATTTTTTTATATATAAAATTTTATTGATCTTTTTATATATATAAATATATAAAATAAGATAGTATTTATTATGATTCGCTTCGGTTAGACGTCAAAACCATATCCAATCCCGAGAACCAATTCCGTTAGTTCGTGCGGTTTCGGTTTTTGGCAAATTCAGTTCGGTTATTAGTTCGGTTCAGTTGTTTTCGGTTCGGTTCGGTTCCGGTTTTCGGTTTTTTTCTCACCCCTAATCTATACTACTTATAAAGATAATTTAGAATTCTCTTGAAAGTTGAAAAACTGCTAAAATAAAAAATGTTCAAAAATTTAATGCATGAAATATTGCTATTTTAAGGTTTAGGGTTTATAAACATGTAATGCTAATGTTTTAAAACGTAACATTTAAGTAATATAATTGCTCATTTAATGCTAATGTTTTAAAAACGTAAATAACATTGATCATACATGAAAAACGTAAATAACATTTAAGTAATATAATTGCTCATTAAATGACTGCATTTAATGTGTTCATGTAACAACTAATTTCTATAATTTATGGAGGCTAATTATGAAAGAAATTAATAGGCCCATTAATTTCCATTGACTATAGTTTGGGTAAATCCCATATAAATAGAAACCACAATTGCATTAAAAAACACACAGAAACATAAACACTTATTCTTCTCAATATCCAGCTTCATCACATTCACACTTTTTTTGCTTTCGTTTTGTTTCTCAGTTTTAGATATCATGTTATGAGTATCATCGTAAACCATTTCTATCATGTTTTCATACTAATTTATTCATGTTTCTGCAGGTTGGTACATTGGCTACGATTAGATCCTTAAAAAGGTATGCCTCCTTTTCTTAAACCCATAATGATGAAAGTATGTTATATTTTTTAGACTGTGTATACATATGTTGGTTTCTTTGCAGCCTTGCATAACGGGTTTCATAAAGCCTATAAACTTCACTCCCCCACCAACTCCACCACTGCACCACCATTTACCTCCACCAACGAGCTCATCCATGATTGTAACCCCATCAACACCGAAACCCACCACCACCAAACCCCTCTACCACCGAATGCCGCCACTATTGTAAGCCATAAAGTAAAAGGTCTAGCTGGTCCATGAGTGAAAAAGCAAAAAGAAAAAAAAAAGTCAGCGAAATTATATATTGTGCTATTAGAGTTTTCATGATCTTGACTTTATCAAAGATTCATATATTCATATGCAATTTTATTTTATTTTTTGTTTTTATTTGTGACTCAGGTTTAAATAAAGAAGGAAAAATGAGAAAATAAATATTGTGATTTTATCTATCTATACTTCTATACTAATGATATTGCTACGATTCTTGAATGTGAATGTGAAAAGTGAAAACTTAATGTATTTTAGGAAGGAATGAAAACATAATTTTATTAAATGAAACACAATAATTTGTAACAACATTTGAATAATAAATTCAATCATCAATACCATTATAACATTATAATAGCTCATTTAATTTATTATTGTAACGACTTTCAATAATTATTAAAAAGTGTAACTGTTAAAAATCATTACTATATATAATGATTATTAAAAATGCGTAACTGCATCCACCATATAAATCCACACAAACTATTTCATATCTCCCTACACAAATGTTATTTTACAACAAAAAATAATCTCTCAATATATCTTTACTTTCACTTCTCAACTCTTACGGATACTTTCTGCAGATATTCTTTATATTTTTGTTAGAAAAACGCTTATTTTGAACGTTATAAGATATATTTACCACAATATCGCTATCTTTAATTATCTGCAGCTAGAAATTAACCGTGCTATGCACGAGTACTCGTCTAGTTATATAAAAGATCATTGCATAGTAGCAACATGTTGGAGTAAAATATTACTCAACGCACGACTCCCGATGTAAAAAAATATTCTTTTACGTATTTTCAAAACGCACCTTGAAGTTTAATTTATTTACGACTTTTTTATATAGCAAACTTTATTTATCAAATATGAAGCGCATATCTATCGAATCATTCGGAAAAAAAAATGTCATTGAAAAGATCGTCGAATTGCGAACAAAATGAGCCCAATATTGCACTGCTTATGACATGCGTACTATTTTATAAAAAATGTTGAAGTTTAATATATATATATATTTAAAAGAAATCAATTTTCAAAACGCACCATGAACTTTAACCTATTTACGATTTTTTTATATAACAAACTTTATTTATCAAATATGGAGCGCATATCTATCGATTCATTCAGAAAAAAATGTCACTGAAAAGATCGTCGAATTGCTAACGAAACACGCCCAATATTACAATGCTTTTGTCATGCATACGACTTTATAAAAACTGCTGAAGTTTAATATATATTTACAAAAGTCCTCTGCAGTAATTTTCGCTAAATTTGTCACTGACCGTCTGTCCTTTTGCTCACATCGAAGTTATCGTTGGATTTCATTTAAAACAAGATTGAAGGGGTCTAAAAAAATGATGATTCGCACTAAGGCATATAATCATTGCCGTTTAAAGTGTAGTCCCTCCAAAGCATATATGTACAACGCTGTCGAAAATATTGTTTTGGAATTTTCTAGCCATCCGGACAAAGATCCATTCTTATTACTTTAAACCCCGTTATTAATATCATATGAAACAACCATAATCGGCAATAGTATAAGAATCAACCATCATACTTATCAGTGTTTCTGATTTTTGTCCATATTCAGCTTGTTACTGTACTTTTATGATAATTATATATAGCTAGTTATCGAATTCATGAGCGAAAGAATCAAAATGCAATATATATAGTGACCAAACATCCAGCAGAATATTGATATTTCATGCCAAACATGTTTCATCTAGTTCCTCTCTTCCTGTTTTTCATCTTCTTTATCGTCAAAAAATATCGACGCAAAAACCTTCTACTCCCTCCTGGTCCTCCAAAGCTTCCGTTTATCGGTAACATGAAACACCTTCTCCATCCTGGAGGAGCACACCGAGCCCTCCATGACTTAGCCACAAAGTACGGTCCTGTCATGCACCTCAAGCTCGGGTTCATATCCACCGTTGTTATCTCCTCGGCTGATGCAGCTAGAGAGATCATGAAGACTCATGACAGTATCTTCTGTAACCGTCCCAAACTCGTTGCTCCAAAAATACTAGCCTATAACTACAGCGACGTAGCTTTTGCTCCTTACGGATCTTATTGGAGACAACTAAAAAAGATATGCATTCTTGAACTCTCAACAACAAAGAGCATAGAGTCAACAAGGTTTATACGTGAAGAAGAAGTGAAATTGCTGGCGCAAGGGATCAGTAAAAGTTCTGAACCAATAAACTTGCCTGAAAGGCTCTTCGCTTTATATCACAACATCATTACAAGAATTACATTTGGTGATAAGCTTGGTGATGAACTGAGGTTCCGGTTGGCGATTAGGGATGGGACACTTTTGGGTGCTGGATTTCAGATAGGGGATTTCTTTCCTTCACTTGGTTTTGTTGCTAAATTTACTGGAATGAATAGAAAGATGGAAGAGTGTCTTGTTGAGCTTAGTAGTATCATGGACAAGAAAATACAGCAACATATCGAGTGGCGTGAAAAGGAGAAGCCAGTAAATGAGTGTCTTGTAGATGTTCTCCTCCGGCTTAAGAATGAGGGAGGCCTCGACGAGCCACTGACAACCGACAACATAAAGTCTGTCCTACTGGTAAGAGTTTGATAATCATTTATCGCCTGTCAAAAAGAGATAAGCACGTATAAGGTAGGATCATAAGTCACCCAACAAAAAATACTGTATTAATGTCATCGCGCGTTGCTAAATTTCATTTCTGCATTTATAATGTATCTGTCTTACAGACATCATCTATATGGCTTTTTTTAAGACAATTACATGTAGCTAAGTGGTGAGTCACAGAGTCCAACTACAGGTGATGATGGTTTGTGTGGCTTTCTAAAATTATTCTCTGATGAAATTTAATCATCTTCTTTATAGGACGTGATCACAGGAGCAAGTGAGAACTCATCAAACATAGTGGAGTGGGCGATGACAGAGATGTTAAGAAATCCGAGTGTGATGGAAAAAGCTCAGTCAGAGGTGAGGCAAGTCATAGGTAAAAAAGACAAACCAACAATAGAAGAGAGTGATCTTCCAAAACTAAATTACATGAAAATGGTTGTGAAGGAGACTCTAAGGTTTCACCCTCCAGTTCCACTCTTGCTTCCACGCGAATCCATGGAGAGATGCACAATCAATGGCTACGAAATCCCTTCAAACACTCGAGCTATTATCAATTATTATGCTATTACACGGGATCCTGTTAGCTGGAAGGATCCCAATGAATTCAATCCTGAGAGATTCCAGGACGAAACCAAAGATTATAGAGGTCATAACTTTGAGTACATCCCTTTTGGCGCTGGCCGCAGAGCTTGCCCAGGGATTTCGCTGGGAATGGCAAATACAGAGCTATCACTGGTTACTTTGCTTTACCATTTCGACTGGGAGCTACCTGATGGGGAGAAACCGCAAGATTTGGATATGAACGAGACCCTTGGAATGACATGTTACAAGACTTGCAATCTACGATTAGTTCCTACTCTACGCTTTCCTATATCAACTTAGAGTTTTCACGCTTGTATTATTTTCTTGTAGTGATGTGGTCTATACATGATCTTTTCGATATGTAAAAGAATAATAGCTCTCCCTGTATAATTCTACAACCATTATGAACATCTTCACGAGATCGAGCGAAAATTCATCATATATATAGTAGAGTGCCATCAGTAAAAAAGACCAACCTGTTGGATTATGGTAGTCGAAAGCACGAATACGTTACGAATATAAGTGAGCCTATTGGGGGCACACACGTTAATACACGGAGAATGTATTTCATACTTCACAATATAAACCGAGGGATTTGAATGGATGAAAATCGAACCGCAAGGGCTTAGTTTAAAGAGCCGGATTCTAAGAGAATAAAGGGGAGGGTTCGGTTGGATTTAGGATAAGTAGAAGGAGAGTTGGAATAGACTTGTGACTTGTTTCCCAAGTGTATACCGACTAGGACTTGAGGGTTATAAATACCCCATGTCCCATACCTCATTCAACTTGACATAACATAATATATTCCTAATCACCAAAACCATCATTCGGCTCTTTATTGTTTACTTCAACCGATTTGCAAAAATCTTCAAAAGGGGTTTATTGATTTTCGGTTTAACATTCAACAACCGAATTCGATTAAACATCTAAGGTTTTCATTCTTGTTTCTTTCCTAGCTCGACGAATCAAGAATTATAAACAAGGGTTTTGTTTAGTTACTGTTCGAAGGAATAAAACCCCAAAAGGGTATTCGGGTTTTGTTGTTATTCGGTTACCAGGTTATTCGGTTGTATTAGGGTTTACAAACCTTAATTCGGTTCTTGGTTTATTCGGTTACAAGTCAAGGGTTTGCGTGGTAATTGGTTGTTAGTTAGTGAAGTTAAGCCTAGCAT